>VDFB02319525.1:0-89122 GCA_007258455.2 Sequoia sempervirens
TTCTTTATGTCGGCCACAATTTGATTTTTTTAATTTTTCATGTTTGTCGAACATTCGACGAAAATAATAGCCGACATTTCGACGAACACCAGGTTCGTCGATATTTTGACGGACGTCGGGGATAAACTTTCGAAACAATTGGAAATTACACATCAAATTTTACAAGCACCCGACGAACATCGAATTTAAATATTTTGTCGGACAGTTTCGTCGTATTTTGCAGTCAAATGCATTAGTGGTTGTATCTCATCCTTGTTTGCTTAAGATCGTGAATCCTTTTAGATATGTCTCTTCTAAGTTGATAGGAGTGTTGGTCACTTTGTTATCATAGGATGGTTGAATTTTTGTTTGATTAGAGGAACTAGGTTCACCTATTGTAGGAAACTTAGGCTCAGATTGTGTTTCAATTTTAAGATGTAAATGACCAAACATATCAAGTGATGGCTTGATGGGAGGTGTTGGTTGTTTTAGTGAAGGATAAAAGGATGCATTAGTCTTGAGGCTGTTAAGAAAATAATTTATGATTTTTTTCATGTTGTCATCATCTTCTCTAATGATGTCAACATCATGAGGAGGACATGCATTAGGAGTTGAGTGAGCATGAGTAAGTTCAATTTCATTAGGGTTATTTCCACAAGCACAACTTGACACATCCACTAATGATTTCAAGGACATCTAAAGCTTACCAAAGCACATCTCCATGATGTAATGTGATGTAATAACCTAGAATGAAATGGGTAAATGCAATTTTGAAATTAGGAAATGCATGAAATGAACATAATTAAGGTAGGTGTAATGAAATGAATGAAACAAAAACTGTGCAAACTGAAACAAAAATGTAATAATAGCAAACTGAAGCACAAAAACATGATTTTCAATGCTGTAAAATGTAGTTTAAGATCTGAAACGGGACTAAATTTCCTAGAGGGGAATATGAGTCCCAATCAAGGTTTTTTAGGTAGTCAAATGCTAATAAACAGTCAACACAGAATACCCAAAAATCAGGCAAAACTACCTATACTAGGACTAAATTGCCTAGAGGGGCGTGCGAGTCTCAGATTAGGGTTTTTACACAAATTTGATTTTTTTTTAGTGAATGTTAGGTTTTTTAGTTTGAATGTTGTCTAGACTAAGTGTAATTATAGTTTTCAAATGAATTTCAATGATGCAAGATGCAAAAATGTAATCTATATGCACTTTCACTAATGCAAGATTTAGAAACTCTAGATGCAAATTAACTAAAGCAAGACCTAATGCAAAGCTAATGAAAGCTAGATATAGGACTATGATGCACTCCAAATCAGAAAATGAGGTGTTATAAAGGATAGGTTCACCAAAATAAAACCTAGAAAAATATGTAGGAGGTTCTCTAATCTTTTTGAAAGATAGAACTAGGGTTTAGAACCTTTCCACCTATTTCCCTTATGTTTCACTCAAGGAAACCCTAGATATCTCAATCCAAGGATCAAATAAGGGAAATATATATGCAATAAGGTGTCCTAGGGTGTGATTAAAGACTAAAATGGGGTTCACCACCAAGCTAGGGCTTAGAAAGACAAGAAATGTAAATGATATGCAAGACTTAAGTAAATGACCTAGAAATGAACTCAAATCATAATAGTAAAAGGTAGATAAACAAAGGTGCACTTAGAAATATGAAGAGGCTCGGAACAAGGTCTAAAATCCTAAAAATATAACTTTTGAATCACACTGAGACTCATACACTAGTAGTGGCGATTTAGTCCTAGTTTAGGGTTTCAAGCCAAATCTAGAATTTGGAACTACTAAATCAGGATCTATAGAAAGCCTGGAATCTGGTATATTGGGAATCATATGCCACAAGTGGTGATTTATTCCTAGTCTTAGGGTTGATTTGAATCTCTAGTATCCTATAGTACTTTCCTATAGCTTCTCTCTTTCCAAATCTTCTAGTCTGAAACAGTGAATTGCAACCTATATATGACTTTCTGTGATCTTGCTTGATGTAGATGACAACTTTGACAACTTGAGAACTTTTCTCCAATCTTTCTCTTCAATGGATATTCAACCTAAACCACTTAGATCTACAATCATACATCAAAGAGAGGGAAATTTTTTGTTTTGTTAGTGGATAGGGGTTTGCCTTGGTCAAACCACGTTTTGGTAATCATACCTTGAAATGAAATCAAATAGAATGTAGGAATGATGAATGAAAAAATATGAAATGTTGTATATCACCAAACCCTTGGAATAAAGGGTACAATATTATATGTAATGGCTAGCATGAATGTAGATCTTGACTTGAATGCTTGCTTGAATCATAAAACCCTACATCACAAATGTTAGCTCAAAAACAAACATGATGCATGATGACTTTGACATGATGCTCGATACTTGAACAATGCTCCAAAATGATTGATAATCACTCTTGAATTCTCTTGAATGCTTTTTAATGCTCTCACTTGAATGCTCATAAGATCACTTGAATTGCTAGGAGAAAATATATGAAATAACCTTGTATTTATACTTGTATATGCCAAATTTCCAGAAATTACAACACTACAAGCTGACATCAGATCTAGGAGAATAACATCCTACCAAGAATTGGATTCAAAATTAGGTCCAAGATAAGCGGGACTCATATGCCAGTTGGGGTTTATGAGTCCTAGTAGGCTAATCTTGGGACACATTTTTTAAGAAATGTTTTGTTGTATGCTAAATTCAGGTTTAGGCCCCAAAACTTACGTGGGACCCATATTCCCAAGGTGGTGTATGAGTCTTGGATCACTAAATATGGTCCATACAATCCAAAATCATTAAATTATGATTGTTCATTTGATATGCGTAAGAATTATCCTCAAAAAGATGCATTAAATAAGGCTTGCAGATGCAAAATAGGAACAAATAAGGCATAAAGAAGCCCAAATTTAATAGGGAGGGCCCAAAAAAGTGTGAAAATATAAAGGGATACATTTTCCTACACTACAAATTGTAAGGATGTGGTAGATGAAAAAGTGGAATAAGAGGTGGAATTGTGATTGGATGAAGGTGGGGAGGATGGAATTTTATCACCAATTCCAAGGAGATATGTAAGCATGACACCCTTATCATTATTGAAGTAATGGGTTAGGATAAAATTGGTAGTGGTGGATGGGGATGATGTGGATGGTAAGGGTATGGGTAGGGTTTGAGGGTAAATTTAGATAGGTGATTGGTGGAAGTTTGGAGAATTTTGTCTAATGATAATGGATTCAAGGTGATCCACAATACTCTCATTATCATCATAGGGATCATATTTAGTTTGGTCAGCAAGGCCATCCTTATCATGATCAATATGATTTGGGTTGGTTGGAATGGATGAAGTTGGATTAGGATAGATTAGGTTGGATGAAGGATAGGTTAGGTGGTTAGACATGGTGGAGGGTTGATTGGAAGAGGAAAGTTTGGGATTGATTTTGGATGTGAATGGAAACTATCATGATGAATTAGGAATGGATGGTTGATTAGAAGAATAAGATATGAGGATGAATATGGAATATGGGATTAGACTTGGGATCAAATGTCAAGACCTTAAAATGATTTGATTTGATTAAAGTTGATTCTCTGTACTTAAGATAGACTAATGTTCTTAAGCAAGAGTTGATTGGATTTGATTTCTACTTAAGATAGGAAAATTTCTTAAGAAGGAATTGACTGGATTTGATAACTATACTTAGGAAAGACTAAATTTCTTAACCAAGTTTGGATTAAAGATGAAATCAACCTTAAGGTCTTGATTTTTGATTTGGAGATTGGATTTGAAATGGATGGTAGTGGATTATGGATAGGATCCTTGGATGACAGATTTGGATGATGGTAAAAGGATATGGGGTATGAAGGAGATTAATCTCTTAACCAAATTTTGATGTTCAAATAATGATTTTTCATTAAGGATTGTGGATTGGATGCTTCGTTAAGATAGATAGGTGGACAATAGATTATTGGATTTTTGATGAGGGATTAGATTAATTAGATTAGGATTTGATGAAAATGGGATTATGTTGATAATGTGATTGAATTAAGATGATGATTCAGGATGATAATGAAGGATGTGGATTAAGGATGATGATGGATAGGGGGTATTAGGACCAAGATTAATGATGAAAAGGGATTAAGAATAGGGAATTCATGAGGTGGATTTGTTGGAAAAACAAGGACAGACAACTGAGAGGGGGGGTGAATCAGTTGTCCCAAAAATTTAAACCTTTTTTTCAACTTAACTTATCCTTAATCATAGATCTAATGAAAGAATAATTAACCATAAGAAATTAACACATCAGAGAGACAAAGAACACCAATATTTTTTACGTGGAAACCTTGTTAGGGGAAAAACCATGGTGGATGTTAGTCCACAAGATTATACTCTACTAAAAGTATAATGAAGACAATAAGGGGAATGCACATGCATTCAGGCACACTACCTAGAGCTCACTGCTCAATTACAAAAGAGGACTCACTGTCCAACAATAGGGTTTGGATTAAAAATTCAGAGGTTATGAACTAAGAAAATAGCTTCTTCACAAGCCTAATTACAATTACAATTAAGCTCAACACTTCTTCACACTTCACACAATCTTCTTCACACTCTTCTTAGTAAAGATATTCACACATATGCACATTAGAGCACACAAAGCACACTTTCCACCGATCACACAATCACTCTTATATATCCGCTACAGGAGATTCCATCACAACTTAGTCGGCCAAGAAAATAAATTTATTTGCAATGTCGGCTCAGATTTATATTTAAATTTTTAATGCGTATCCACCAAGGTTGGCCACAACATAGTGGAGATCCAAATTACTATCTCCAACACAAAAAATACTTAAATTAATTTCACCTCAAGGATCCACAATATACTACCATGAACATGTCAGCTAGAAACATGAAAAAATGAACATGCGCACAAAGATCTTTGACCACGAGCTCACTGATTAATGTGAACACACCACAAAGATAGAGAATGAACTAAAGACATCCGAGAACACCAAGAAACAACTGAGAAGCATCTGAAACAACTGAGATAACCATAATCACACAATCTTTATTCAAGAATACTGACAGAGACCACAAAAACACTATCAGACCACAACACACTCAAAAATTCACATGGACCTCTGAAACTTCTGGTAGATGATCTAGAAATACTCAAGAATAAACCCTTTAATCCACATCAGCTAATCTTGTACGTACAAAAAAAAATGCCTTCATGACTTGCATAGTTCCACTAGGAACCTGAAACACTTTTCCTTATAATTCTCTCAATATCCTCGACATATACAACAATAGATACACTAAATGCTAATAGTATTGACATCAATGACAACCACATATCAGCAACACATCCACAACATCCAACAATCTTCCAACAGGATTATGGAGGATTATTAAGATAATGATTAGGAACTCAATTTAATTGGATAAATTAATTAAGCTTAGGGTCCTAAATGATGGATTAGAGATGAATTATATGATTAGGATAGAGGAATGGGGTGGATTAGATGATTGTGGATTGTAGTTAGGGTAAAAATATTAGAGAAAAAGCATAAAAAAAATATAGTGAAACCCTAACAAGCACAATAGAGCACAAACTAGCATGAAATGAAAACAAGAAAGCAAAGCAAACCGATCTCCAAGCTAGATTTTATTTATCTCCATTGCTCTTCTCCACCTCACATAAGCATGCAAGATTTTGAAGGATTGAACAATTCTATATGTTGATGTTGATTGCTCATTTTTGTAGCATAACAATAAGATGGAGATGATAGAGTTAAAATAGATAGATAAATGAGAAGATTGGAGGAAATTTTGGTAGAGTGTAGATACTAGAAGAAGATTCAATCTCAAATGGCCTGTGAAAGGCTCGATTTATAGGCAAGAGTCGATATGATTCGATGGCTAAGATTAAAATTTAATTGTGTAATGTGTATGGCTATGATTAAAAGTTGATTTTAGTGCCTATGACGTGTGGATTTAAAAACTCCCTCGAGCTCCCTTTGGGTTGATATACTATTTTGCTTGGCTTCTACCCACGCCTCATACATTTGAATATTCTTCGACCCCTTTTTGAAGAACTTCACCCGCTATCACCACGTGTCTTGTGTGTGATCCTCGCAAGGAATTCTTCCTTCACTCCTCTTCCGAGCCTTGCCATGCTTCCACGTGTCATCACCATGGGCATTTGAATCTTTCTTCGCTTCACTTCTCAATCGAGCTCTGCCCACATGCCATGTAGCATCGTTCCACGTATACTTTTTGATGGACCCCATAGTCAGTGCTAGTAGCGAAGACTTCTCCACGTGTCTTTTCTATGGGGATTTCATCAAAGGGAAGGAAGGAGTGAGCAATGATCCCTACCATATTGCCACATTTCCTAATTGACTTCATGGGTGAGTGACACTATCTGCACAAGGTTCAATTGCTTCTACATTGGGACCACCGCCATCATTTACAGAGGATGCATTTGGCTTGAGGGTGACTTCGTTCTATGGCTCAAAACATTTTTCTATTGCAATAGCTTTAGGAAATCATTTCTCATGATGAAGGAATATTTTTTGTTACCGACTTTCAAGTGGTGGGATTATTTTCTATATATACTGCTTCTTCTTTCTTAAAATGATTTTAGGACATATAAAAAAATTGTGAAAGACACTAGGCCTTTTGTATTGTTTTTTAGATTATTGTATAAGACTCACAGACTATGCCATTGTTCAACCTTTCTATTTCTTAGCTATTTGACAAAACATTATACTGTGCCATTACTGTACTGAGTAGTTTATTTACAAGACTTCTATGATTTTAATATAAGTTTGTTGATTTAGACCATGTCCTTGACTCTTCTTTTTAGTAAATGTGTATGGGAGTTATTTTATGTTATTGGATAAATTATTCATGTTTTCATCTTTGATTTTTGTTATTCTAGGACATGCAGATTGTTGAACGGGCCCTTAAATCCCAACCAAAAGATAGATTTATCGTACCCACACCTAATTTTTAGCACATCACCTTAGTTAGATCTTTATTTTATATATCTTCTTCATTTTCCAATTCCAAAACCCCAAATTATAGAAGAATTCAACTTCTTTAAAAACCTAGAGGTCACTCAATTTAGCACAATTGATCCCCCCATTAACTAAGTTTCCCATAAGGTTGTTGCTTGCCAAATTTTGGTATCAACAGTTTCTTTTTCTAGCACGCTCGGTGGGACTACTTAAATGTACCTAAATCTAAAGTGGGTGTATGATCCATTGACCTGTTACTAGATCCCAAACAATGAATTACCCTAGCTTGTTAGTGTCACCACTAGGAAAAGTACAATCTGGAACCCATTCAATGAAAATTCTAATCACTCCACCAACCATGTTGCCAATTGCTAACAAAATTTATGTGGCATGGGATGTCGGAAGTCCCCTTGTAGCACTAGTAGCACCTGTCGTTTGGGCTCCTATCCTGACCTATGCTTTAAAATTTGTACCAAAATTTACTAGGGATGGCTCAAAAACACCATCCGAACACTTGCAAGATGTGGAAAATGTGTTTGGTACACAAAGTGACTGACCAAAATATAGTGCTAAGGTTGCTCACAGCCTCTTTCAGGGATAAGATGCTAGATTGGTACCACACTTTGCAAGCTAACACTATCAATACCTAGGACCAGCTCGAAGATCCTTTCTATGAAAGATTTTTGAATGATGGAGATCAATCTTCGCTATATCATCAACTAGCGACCATAAAGTGGGCCCCATATGAAGCCATGACTGACTTCAATGCCCAGTTCCATACAACTTGGCAGAGAATCCAAGCTACTATTCACCCATCGACAGAGTTGGCATTCATGTTCTACTTGAAATCCATCAACCCCAACATCTTGATGATGATACAATCTCTTGGCGAGACCACTCCATCAGACACATACAACATCATTGTCAAGGCGGAGAACAATTTGATAGATGCTGGGAAGTTACCACCTTAGCCCATTATGCCTATATTTCCTAAAATATTAGTTCCCGCCTAGGATACAACATCTACCAGTGTGTTCGCTCCTCCCCAATCCACATACACATATCTGGGTGTGCCACAGAACATTGCTTCCACTTTTGGCTCTTCAAAAGATGAGATGAACGATGTCAAAGAGTTGTGGAATATCTCAAATGAAATAACTACCATCAAGAAAAATCAATCAACGCCTCTGAAGCCAACCTACCAAAATTATCAAGGTGGAAGTTCTTCCTACTAGCAAAATCAATTCCAAGGAGGCTCGCGCACAAATCTGCAGGTTCAAACAAGTAATCAAATAGTGCTAGTGCCTACTCCGCTACAAAGTGCTCACCCAAGCTTGAGTAGAAAGTTTATGGTGGGGAAAAACAATCTCACCAATGACATCAATCCTTGGTGCTCCCCCTGCGGCGATGCACATATGCCCCGAAACTTCCTGTGCAGTAACCTACAACAAAAGGTGGTAGAACAACGTAGTCAAGGCATGACATCAGACCTTGGAGGTTATGTATATGCCTCTCTACAAATGGAAAATGTAGTACTCACCACACAAATGCAAGGGATGTCCCTAGAGGAAGAAATGGATAGAGCTCTCAATCACATGCTCTTCTCATGGATGGAAGAAGAAGAGGCAGTGTTTACAAATGATGCATCCAAATTGGAAGCCCTTTATGTGTAGTCTGATAACAACACTTTCTCAAAGAGGAGATTCATGGGCGAATTAGTCGTCCTGCAGCCTAAAAGTGCCTCCAACTAGACTCCTATTACCTTCACAGTTGCACATCAATTTCAACTACGAAGGGAAATTGTTATAACTAGGGATAAGGAATAGAAGCCTTCAAATCTGCCACCATTCAATGTGGTGGAACAATTAAAAAAATCCTCTGCTAATGTGTCCCTTTGGGATATATTAGCTATTCTAGAGCACAAGTCATTGCTGCAGAAGGCCCTCTGAGAAGATGCAATTATTGAGGAAACAAAGCAATCACTCAAAGAAAAGGTCATTGATCCATCACGTAAGGCCAAAATTATCAAAAATAGTACAAAGGAATCCTCTACCAAAGTTAGAGATAAGCTGAAACCAAAACACTTTTTCCTAACTCTTATTGTGGGTAAAAAATTATGGCATAATTCCATGATTGACTCTAGTGCTAGCACCACAGTCATGCCCAAATAGATAGCTGAAGCCTTAGGACTTAGCTATGAACCCTTAAAAAGGGGGGTTATGCAGCTTGATGGGAACAAGTTCAAAACTGTAGGTGTCATTAAGAACCTCCCCTTGACTCTATTCTCCTACCCTAGTATCACAATTCCACAAGATATCATGATCATAGATGTTCCCCCCATGTTCGGTCTCTGATTATCCCAAGAATTCACTTCAAAGATAGGTGGATATCTTTCCTTAGACTGGTCACACTTGATCCTTAGGACCAAGCATGGAGCTAAAATGAAAATAATATCTGAACCTTTACATTCGAAACATGTGGTCGATGAAGCCATGATCAACTTCGAAGTTTCTCATACCTCTTTCACCAAAAAGGAAATGTACCGTATCCAGATAATAGAGGATGAAAAGGTGATCGAGGACCAGATTGATTAAGAAGAGGTCCTCTTGAGTGAATTTATAGACACTGATCCTTTCAGCAACTATCATGCCACTAGATTGGGGACCTATGTCATCTATGATGAAGATCAAGTGCTTTTGAAGGTCATGAAGGAACCCAAGAGTGGTTAAGCCTCAAAGCTGTGGATGTTGCACTTTGATGGAGCAAGATGCAAAGTTGGAATGGGAGCTGGGATATTTTTTACATCCACATTCAATGAAAAGACACTCTAGTCCTTCTGCTTCAAGTTCACTTATTCGAACAATGAAGCTAAATATGAAGGCCTAGTACAAGGTCTAGGGCCTAATTGATTGCTTTTAAGCCTTCAATATCTAGATAGTGCCCAGAGAGCAAAATATAGATGCAGACCGCATGGTAGCAATCGGATTTCAATTTGATCCCGCTTCCAACTTGATTCATATGTATGAGTGATCGTCTGACTGGTAATCCCAGATAATGATCAAAGCTGGAAAGTGTTCAAAAGTGATGAACACGTCGCCTCATTCATCCAACAGTCAGGAGAGTTTGCTGAGCAACTCCAACCAAAGATTGCTAAGGAATATAAAGGGAAAATGATTTATTTAAGGTCCAACAAGCTCCCAAAAGGATTGGTTACTCTCGAAAACCTATTTGATTGTGATGATGCAAGAAATGGAAAAAGGAAGTTTGTAGTGGACAAAAGCAATTATGCATCAAAGTCAGAAAAGATGTCCCACATCATGATAAAGAGAGACTCATCCATTTTTGTGAGAAATATGAAGGAGTAGTGGCATGGTCATATGATGACCTCAAAGGATATGATTTGAAAGACTCTAGAGTGTGCTTACTCAACTAAATTCTTCATTTATCAGATTCAAAATCAGTTGCTTAACTTAATTCCAAATATGTGCCAAGATCTTTAATTAATGGTTCAAATCCAATATGTAAATTCAATCCATCAATCTATTGAGCTCGCTGATTAGTTCACTTAACCAATTTAACTTAATTAAAGTGTGGAATAAAGAACCATAATCAACCATAAAACACATGAAAATCATAGAAGCTAAAAACCCATATAACAAGAGAGAGTTGATAACGGAGTTCACCAGACTTTGGCTACGTCTCTAGATCTATTTGAACATGAATAATTTTATTCCTTCTTATGCAAGATGCTAGGACCTTCTCACAAGTTTTTACATACAAGCTACCTTCTCCTTAACCAAGGATTCAAGAAGGCACTTCACACAAATGACCTTACTCCAGAAATTTGAACGATAAATTCCTTACAATGCAAGCTTTAAATAGCTCTCTCAAAACTCCTACAAAGCTTTGAGACTTGAACTAAGCCTACAATTCTTCTCCCAAGTATTCTTGCAAAAATCCCATGCCTTGAAAGGCCAAACTCTCCCCCTTTTATACACAATTTTTTCCCAATATGGTTTACAACCATATGATTTACAAATCTCCCATTTACAACAATAAATCTCCTAATTCTTCAAAATATCCCCTTAATAATCTTTAAAAATCACCTCAACCCCTTAAAATATTACTTAATAATCATCTACATATTTTAAAATATGATTTAAGCCCTTGAAAATATTCCATTTGGGCTATTATAAGTTTAAGGGGATTTATTAATATATTTTAGATAAGGTTTAATACTTAATTTGGGGGTTAATACTTTAAAAATGGAAGATTCTCCTTTAATATATTGTTTAAATAATATTTACCTCCTATATTATCACCATCTAAGGCGACGATGCAATGGTAAGGAGGAAAGCATGGGCAATAGGGGGTCGTGGGTTCAACTCGCATCCCCTCCATTTTCGGCTTAGGATTTACCTTTAAAGCTTGTATTAATAGTAAACGCCATGTTATCATCCCTAAAAACCTGTGTGGTTTGTTGGTGACCTATGTGAATGGCGATGGGGAGGTCACTAGTTCAAATCCTCCAACAAAATTTTGACCAAGTCAACTAGTGTGGAGATGAGGAGGGGTGTCACGTGGCACCATTATGTTCGGCCACATGGCCACTTTTATTCGCTGTAGGAGACACATGTCAAAATTTGATTAGTCTATGCCAACCATACATGCCACATCAGATTGCTACGTCACTACCATGTGTCAACATGTGATTCATTGTTACTTGTTGACTGTACTGCCACATCACCAATGCCATGTCACGACCTACCACACCATCATTTTGACTAGTCAACCCTTTTGACTAAAACTTTGACTTGGTGTAACTTTGGCATACAGACTCAGTTTTCAATGAAATAAACAACGTCAGAATCATGGTGACGAGCTCTTCGTCATGACACCATTTTCAAAAAAATTTGCAACAATCAATTGTTTCCCTTTTGTCTGCTCTGGTACCCTGTTTGACTAAATATTTGACTGCATGTAACTTTAGCATACATACTCCTTTTGACTCCATTCAAGTTGCATTGGGTTTGTGTTCGCAGGCTCTTTGCCATGGTGTTGATTAGAATGGCAATTGGAATAGTTGAATTTTCAGGGTTCTAAGATCGACCTAGATCAGGATATGATTCTAAAATAATCCAACATACTATACAGCTGACAGAAGGAGAAAAAGCTATCTGCCAGAAGAAGAGGCTAGTAAATATGAAGATTGTAGCCTTGATGACACAAGAGCTTACAAAGCGAATTCAATCCTAGATTGTATTCTCGATCAAGCACAGTACATGGGTATCTAACCTAGTTTCATTCTAAAAGAAGAATAGAGACATTAGCCTATGTGTTGATTTTTGAGATCTGAATAGAGCATCCCTGAAGGACCACTAACCCTTACCTTTCATGGAGTCTATCTTGCAAACAGTGACAGGATCAAAAATGTTTTCTTTGTTAGCTGGTTTCTCCAGTTATAACCAGATCCGAGTCAAAGAAGAGGACCGACACTAAACAAAGTTCACTACCAAGTGGGGAATGTTTCCATATGTAAAGTTTCCTTTTGGCCTCTCAAATGCAGGAGCCACCTTCTAGCGGGCAATGGATATTTCTTGTAGGGAGTTGATCAATAAAATCATCTTGATCTACCTAGATGATCTTATAGTATTCTCCAAGCATAAGGATGATCATTTTGATCACCTTGAAATGGTTTTTAAAAAATGTGAGGAGTTTGGGATATCCCTAAACCCAAAAAAAATGTGTTTTCAGAGTGTCGTAGGGAAAACTATTGGGACGTGTAGTGTCCAAAGATGGAATTGCAATCGATCTAGAGTAGGTGAAGGAAATCAGAGAGCTTCCCCTTCCATTCAATAAGAAGGGAGTTCAATCCTTTCTGGGAAAGGTAAATTTTGTGAGAAAAATCATTTTTTACTTTGCAAGAATAATTAGACGTATCACCCTAATGCTCAAAAAGGATTAGTTTTTCAAATGGACAAAGGAACCTAGAGAAGCCTTTGATAAGGTTAAGGATGCTATCTCTTCAACTCTTGTGTTGGTCAATCCAGACCTATCAAAGGAATTTATAATGTATGTATTCAGTGTTGGATATTGTTGATATGTGGTTGTCATTGATGTCAAAACTATTGGAATTAATGTCTTTAAGGTTCTATATGTTGAGGATATTGAGAAAATTGTAATAAAATAAGTTGCAGGTTGTCAGTGATGCAGTGAAGTTCAATATGGTGGCTAGCTCAGTATATTGATGATAAAAGGTTGTGGATTAAAGGGTTTGTTGATAAGTATATCTAATTTATCCATATGAAGTTTCAGAGGTTCACATGAAGATTGATTGAGTTATGAGTATTTTTTTTCTAACAGTTGTTTTGTTGCTTCAGTTGGTGTTCCTGAAAGAAGATAATGTGATTCTAGTAATTTGAGTTGTTGTGGATGCTTCTGTAGTGATTCATGATGCTTGTGGATGTCTCTAGATCATGCTCTATCTGTGTTGTTGGTATACATTGATCGTTGTGCTTGTGATTGGTGATTTTCTTTTGTGTGTTCATGTTTTTCATGATCACGGCCGACAGGGTGATTGTAGCATGTTGCGGATCTTCGAGGCATAATTGTTTAAGGTGTTTCATGTTTGAGGATGTTGTTTTGGGTCCTCACTATGTTTTGGTGTCTTGATTCACATTGATAACTACTTATGGATTGGGCCGACAATTTGTACACATTTTATATTTTGTTGGGCTGACATGTAGTTGATGCTATCCTTAGTTACGAATATATATGATTAATTTTTTATACCATTTGAAGGTGTGGTGTGCAAGTGCTATGTGTGAATAATGTTCTAATCTTTCGAAGGCAGAAGTAAAGTGTGAAAAAGAGTGAGCAGAAGAAAGTGTTTATGTGCTTAACCAAAACTATAATCAAGCATTAGAAGATGTTATTTTCTCAGTTCAAAATCTTTTGGATGTAATCCAAATGTGACTATAAGATAGTGAGTCTTCCTTTGGGAAGTAAGCCTTTTTGTATTTGAGCAGTGAGCTCTAGGTAGTGTGCCTAAATGCATGTGCATTCCCCATTTATAATTCTTTTATACTTTTAACAGAGTATAATCTTGTGGATTAACCTCCACCATGGTTTTTCCCCTAGCAAGGTTTCCACGTAAAAAATCTTGGTGTTATGTGTGTTTTTTATGTGGTGATGGTTCATGCTTTCATGTTTATTTATCAAATCTGAGAATAATTTTAAAAAGTATAATTTTTGTGACAACTGATTCACCCCCCCTCTCAGTTTTCTGCCCTTGTGTTGCCAACAATTGGTATCAGAGAAGGTTCCTTAGAAGAAGTTTAATAGCTTGAAGTGATCTAGGATGGTGACATATAAGAAGGATAGTCTGAGATTTGATGGAACTAATTATTCTTTGTGGAAGACTCAAATAGAGTGTTATTTGAGATGCATTGGTGAACCTTACTAGACAATTACAAAGAATAGGTATATCATCCCACAAAATGGTCCTTCTACTGCAAGTGAGATTAAGGAAGCCGAGTACAATATCAGGGCTAAGGAAGCATTGTTGAGTGCTCTAATTGATTCCCAGATGAAAAATGTAATGGATTTGAAGATTGCTTATGAGATCTAGAAAAAGTTGGAAACTTTGTATGAAGGTGATACCCATGTGAAGATTGCTAAGCTACAAAGCCTGAAAGGGAAATATGAAATGTTGAGAATGGGTGAAGATGAGAACATCACTTCTTTTATGCAAAGAGTGAATGAACTTGTGTGTAGTATCAGATGTGCTAGTGGAACATTAGAAGAATTAGAGATTGTTGCTAAAGTGCTCAGATCCTTGCTTGCTACATACAAACACAAAGCTACTACTATTGAGGAGATCTAGACTATGACAAATGCAACTACAGACATGTTGATTGGTAAGCTTACTACTTTTGAGTTAAGTGAGTTTGGTGAATCTCTTCCTAAGACAGAATCTACATTCAAAGCTACTATCTCTAGAAAAGATAAGCAGAGATATGATCTGGGAGAAAGTTCTAGAAAGATGTCCAAGTATGAGCAGGAAATGAGAGAGATTGAAGAAGAGAGAAAACTAGATGAGCTTGAAGCACTTATTTTCAAGAGGGAAGCCAAAGGAGAAGGTAAGTATAAAGGTAAATTTCCTATTAAATGTTTTTCTTGCAATAAGATAGCTCATTTTTCCTCAAGGTGTCTAAAAAGAGTTCCTAAGTGATGAGGGTGCTAACCCAAGACACGGAA
Organism: Sequoia sempervirens; assembly: GCA_007258455.2. Taxonomy (NCBI): domain Eukaryota; kingdom Viridiplantae; phylum Streptophyta; class Pinopsida; order Cupressales; family Cupressaceae; genus Sequoia; species Sequoia sempervirens. Next base: position 15,280 of record VDFB02319525.1, read on the forward strand.
AATCACACACAAAACCAGAGAATATTATTATTATTCAGAATATGAAAAGCTTACATGTAGAGGATCTCAAATCCTCGAGTTTTGCAATACATGCAAGTTACAAAAACTACATAAATTCCCCTTTTTGCAGTATCCGATCTTTTCCCCAAAAAGCTACCAAAAATTAGAAAACCTCCCCCATAAATAGCTGCTTTTTCCATTTTGGAGCCAAACAACATTTGAATTATGAATTTTAGTGGTTTGGCACCAAAAATTACAATTTGAAATTCAAATTTTAAAACCTTATTCAAAAATTAGCACATTTTTGAAAGTGCACTAACTTCTGGGAGCCATAACTTTTGATCTGAGACTCCATTTTTTGAACCGTTTAATGCCTCAAATATGATCTGGAAGGTTTTTAGGTGCAATTATGAGAGACTAAAATTGTAATATCTTTCAAACCAAGAATTCTTTCAGCCTGATTCTTTCGTCAATGTTCTTATTTTTCCGTTTTGAATCCTCCCATATAAATTTTGTCCCCAAATACCTTCAAATTCCAATACCTGCTAAAAATAGCAGTTGACCAAAAAAAGCAGAAAAGCAATACTGAAAGTTGGGAATTACATTATGACAAAAAGGGTATCCAAAACTACAAAAAAATCTAAGAAACTACAAACAAGGAATTGCAATTTTTTTGTTTGGTGATGTAGGATTGCCCTTACACCATTGGATGCTCTTGCATCACTAAGCCAAGACCTAACAAGCCTAGATTCCAAAGAAAGTGTTATTATGCTACTGATGAAGGTATGACATATGATGAATCTAATAAAGGGAATTTAAGTGAGGATGAATGGGTATTTATTTCTATCAAGGAAAATGATCCAATACCTACTGAATCTACTAGTTGCACAAATGTGGAGAAATCTCTAGCTACCAGAGTTGAAGAAAAATATGAATGGGTAATTGACAGTGGATTCTCTCATCACATGACAGGTGATAAAAGTTAATTTGTGAGCTTGGAAAAGTATGATGGTGGTGTTGTAAGATTTGGTGATGACAAAGTTGGTGTAATCCATGGCAGAGGATTCATTTCTCTTAATGGTAAGCATAATACTAATGATGTTTTATATGTGGAAGGTTTGAAGCATAATCTCTTAAGTGTTGGACAAATGGTTGACAAGGGATACAATATTCAATTCAAGAATGGAAAGTGTAGAATATTAGGGAGTTTAGGAAATGTGATTGCATATGGTACAAAAACAAAAGGTAGTATCTTTCACCTAAGTGCTACTGGTAAAAGTTTTCTAATTGCTCAAGTTGATGAAAGTTGGTTGTGGCATAGGAGAATGTGTCATGCAAACTTTGATAATATTATCAAGATGAGTTCTACTCAGGAAATGAGAGATCTTCCTAAGTTGCTAAAACCTACTAATACTATATGCAAGGAATGTTAGTTAGGGAAGAAAACTAGAGTTTCATTCTAGAGCAACCATCATTGTTCAAATGAAGTGTTGGATTTATTGCATACTAACTTGTGTGGTCCTTCTAGAGTGAGAAGTTTACAAGGAGACAGGTATTTCATGTTACTTATTGATGATTATTCTAGATTGATATGGGTTACTTTCTTAAGAGAAAAATATGAATCCCTAGAGAAATTCAATATTTTTAAGGCTATAGTTGAGATAGAGACAAGTCTGAAGATTAAATGTTTGAGATCAGATAGAGGTGGTGAATTCAATTCCGCTAAATTTAATTTTTTTTGTGAAGAACATGGGATAAAGAGACAATTATCTGCCCCGTAGACCCCTCAGCAAAATGGAATTGTGGAAAGGAAGAACAAGACAATTCAAGAAGTTGCTAGGACTATGATGCTGGAAGGAAATGTTTCTTATATCTACTGGAGAGAAGTTGTGAGTACTACCGTTTACACTCTCAACCGGGTACATGTCAAAGGTGATACCAATAAGACTCCTTATGAGCTATGGTTTGGAAATAATCCTACTGTTAGATACTTCAAAATATTTGGGAGTAAATGCTGTATCAAAAGAGATGAATATATAGGAAAGTTTGATGCTAGAAGTGATGAAGGAATCTTTCTTGGTTATTCTACTAAAAGTAAATCCTACTGGTGCTACAATAAGAGATTGAGGAAAGTAATTAAAAGTGATAATGTCAAGGTTGATGAAGACACAATTAAACCATCTAGAACCTATGGATATGATTCAAATGATCAAAATGATAGTTTAGATAAAGGAAAGAAAGTTCAAACTCCAAATCAAGTTCAAATCATTCTTGTGAATCAAGAAAATCAAGAGGAAGGAACTAGTGAAAGTGTAGAAGTGAGATCACAAGAGCCTAAAGTTCAAGAACACCCTAAGACTCCAAGGTATGTAAGACTAAATCATTCAGAAGATCAGATTATAGGTGATAAGAACAAAGTTGTTAAAACTAGGAGAAGAATTACAGAAGAATATTATTTGATCTTAAAGACTAAGCCTAATAGTGTCAATGAAGCATGCAAAGATGAACATTAGATGGAAGCAAGGAAATAAGAACTACTACAAATTGAGAAGAATGATACATGGTTTCTTGTTCCTAGACCTAAGGAAAAAACTATAATTGGAACTAAATGGGTCTTTCAAAACAAACTGAATGAGCAAGGTGAAGTTGTTAGAAACAAAGAAAGAATTGTGCGTAAAGGATATTCTTAGATGGAAGGAATTGACTTTGAAGAAACTTTTTCTCCTATTGCTAGGATTGAAGTTGTGAGACTATTTCTTGCTTATGATGCTTACAAAAACTTGAAGGTTTATTAAATGGATGTCAAGTCAGCATTTCTAAATGGTGAACTGGAAGAAGTGTATATTGAGCAACCTGATGGATTTCAATTGACTGATCAGGGAGATATGGTTTGTCGGTTGAAGAAAGCATTGTATGGACTTAAGCAAGCCCCAAGAGCATGGTATGCCAAATTGGACAAGTATTTGTTGAAGCTTGGATTTAATAAAGGTACTACTGATAGTAATTTTTATTTCAAGATTGATCATGATAAAGATTTGATTATTGAAGTCTTTGTTGATGATATCATTTTTGGAGGAGATGATAGTTTGTGCATGAAGTTTGTTGATGAGATGTAGAGTGAGTTTGAGATGTCTATGATTGGAGAAATGAAATTCTTTTTGGGATTGCAAATTACTTAGCTAGATAGAGGGATCTTTATATCTTAGTCCAAGTATGTGAAAGAGTTGCTAAAGAAGTCTAGTACGGAAGATTCAAAGCTAGTTGGTACACCTATGGTGACCGGATGTAAGTTAACACAAGATGATGATTCTCCTAAAAAAAATAGACTAGATTCAAATCCATGATTGGTTGATTGCTCTATTTGACTCAAACTAGACCTGATATCATGAATGTCATATGCATTGTTGCAAGATTTCAAGTTGATCCTAAGGAATCTCATGTGATAGCTGTGAAGAGGATTTTCGGGTACTTGAAGGGGACAATTGATTTTGGCCTATGGTATCCTAGAGAATATGACCTTACTTTGAGTGCTTTTACTAATGTTGATTGGGCAGGAGATGTGAATGACATAAAGAGTACTAGTGGTGGTGCATTTTTCTTGGAAAAGAAGTTGATTTCATGGTTAAGTAAGAAGCAAAATGCCATTTCTTTATCTACTGCAGAGGAAAAATACATTTTTGTTGCTAATAATTGTACTCAAGTATTTTGGGTGAAGCAGATGTTGAAAGATATCAAAGTTGTGTAAAATGAACCTATTGCTATATTCTATGATAATTCAAGTGTAATTAATATTTCTAAGAATCTGGTGTTGCATTCAAAAACCAAGCATATGTCTATCAAGTTTCACTTTTTGAGAGAGAAGGTTAGTGAAAAGAAAGTCGAATTGGAGTATGTGCCCACTAAGGAATAGATTGCAGATATCTTTACCAAGCCCTTGCCTAAGGATAATTTTGAGTGTCTCAGAGGGAAGCTAGGGTCAATTACCCCTCCTAATTAGAATTAAGATGCATTGACTTGCATCAATCCGTGCATTTCATAGTCATATCTTGTGATTTAGATTGATGTTGTGGTGGTTGCTACTCAGGGGGAGTAGTCAGATGTTTCAAAATGTGGTTTAGAGGTTGTGTGGAAAAAGATAATGTGTATCTTTTTCATTGATGTGAAAGGGGGAGAAGATTCATGTGAAAAAATGTGAAAGAGTTAAGGAGAAAAGAGTCAAAATCTAAGGGGGAGAAAGTGCTAAGAGAAAGTTATGTTGATCATGTTTTTCACATCATGTGTTACCATAAATTCCAAAGGGGGAGATTGTTGGATATTGCTGATATGTGGTTGTCATTGATGTCAACACTATTGGCATTAATGTCTTTAAGGTTGTATACGTCGAGGATATTGAGAAAATTGTAATAAAATAAGTTGCAGGTTGTCAATGATGTAGTGAAGTTCAATATGGTGGCTAGCTCAGTATATTGATGATAAGAGGTTGTGGATTAAAGGGTTTGTTGACAAGTATATCTAATTTATCCACATGAAGTTTTAGAGGTTTGCATGAAGATTTGATTGAGTTATGAGTATTTTTGTTCTAACAGTTGTTTTGTTGCTTCAGTTGGTGTTCTTGAAAGAAGATAATGTGATTCTAGTAATTTGAGTTGTTGCAGATGCTTTTTTAGTGATTCATGATGCTTGTAGATGTTTCTAGATCGTGCTTTATCTGCATTGTTGGTCCACATTGATTGTTGTGCTCGTGATTGGTGAGTTTCTTTTGTGTGTTCATGTTTTTCATGATCACGACCGACAAGTTGATTGTAGCGTGTTGCAGATCTTTGAGGCATATTTTTTTAAGGTGTTTCATGTTTGAGGATGTTGTTTTGGGTCTTCACAATGTTTTGGCTAACATTTTCTTTATTCACATTAATAATTGCTTATAGATTGGGCCAACATTTTGTACACATTCTATATTTTGTTGGGCTGACATGTAGTTGATGTTATCCTTAGTTGAGGATATATATGATCGATTGTTTATACCATTTGAAGGCATGGTGTGCAAGTGTTATGTGCAAATAACGTTCTAATCTTTCGAAGGCAGAAGTAAAGTGTGAAAAAGAGTGAGCAAAAGAAAATGTTTATGTGCTTAACCAAAATTATAATCAGGCATTAGAAAATGCTATTTTCTCAGTTCAAAATCTTCTGGATGTAATCTGAATGTGAGTGTAAGACAATGAGTCTTCCTTTGGGTAGTGAGCTCTAGGTAGTGTGCCTAAATGCATGTGCATTCCCCATTTATAATTCTTTTATACTTTTAACAGAGTATAATCTTGTGGGTTAACCTCCACCGTGCTTTTTCTCCTAACATGGTTTCCACGTAAAAAATCTTGGTGTTATGTGTGTTTTTGATGTGGTGATGGTTCATGCTTTCATGTTTTTTTATCAAATCTGAGAATAAGTTAAAAAGGTATAATTTATGTGACAATTGATTCACCCCCCCTCTTAGTTGTCTACCCTTGTGTTGCCAACATTCAATAGCAAATCCAACATCACTACTGTGCTAACTCAAAAGATGATGAAGGAAAGGGAGAACATTCGATAGCATTTCACTCCTGGACCTTAAAATATTATGAGATGAACTACAACTTCATCAAAAGGAAAGCATTCACCATTGTTAAGGGACTCGAGAATTTCTGACACCTCATATCTTGTAATAAGGTGATTGTATGTGTCGCACATTCCAGTGTGTAGGAGTATATCATGGAAGGAGAAATCACCAAAAAGAGGACCAATTTGATCACTAAGATCCTCAAATATGATATTGAGGTCAAGCCCACAAAGACCATCCAAGGAAGAGGACTGTGTGAGTATTTGGCACATGAAGAAGAGATGGCAGCTAAAGAAAATAAACCTAAACTTGTTCTAACAAATGAACCTGAGTCTGAAGGCTACTAGCTAGTAGATAGAGTAAGATTCATGCATACTGGGAAATATTCGTCGGGCCTTCCTTCTCAGAAGAGAAGATTATATAGATTGTAGAACAACAGATATGCACTTATTGAAGGGGTCCTCTTCAAAAGGAACTTCAATAGCATTCTACTATGGTGTGTCACCACAGAACAAGCGAGGAAAATTCTTGACACTTTCCATAGGAGTCCTATGGGAGGACATTTCTTTGCAAAGACCACCGTTATCAAAATTATGTGTGTTGGATATTTCTAGCCTACGCTATTCAATGACTTGCACTATTTGGTTAAAGCCTGCAAGGAATGTCAATTCTTTGCACCAAGGAGGAAAAAATCTACAATGCCTCTCAACCCGACAGTGACCGAGGAACCTTCTACTTAATGGGGCCTTGATTTTTTCTGGATGATTGATCCCACCTCCAGCATCAGAAACAAATGAATCCTTATGACTATGGACTATTTTACCAGATGGACCGAGGCCATGCCCTAGAAGAATGTGATGGAGGCAGAGATTGTGAACTTCCTTGAGGAACTGGTAATGGGATTCAACCCGCCAAAGACCATCATCTATGGCAATGCTAAGGCTTTCTTGGGTTCTAGGCTATGTCAATTTGCACTTGTGCATGGAATATTCTTAAAAACATCATCCAATTACTACCTGTAGGGGAATGGCTTGACCGAGTCAACTAATAAAAATTTAGTCTAACTCATTAAAAGAATCATGTCAGAACATCAGAAGGAGTGGCACAAGAACCTTTGAGCAATTCTCTAGGTAGACCGCATAACCCCTAAACAAGTTCTCAAGACTTCACCATACAAATTGGTGTATAGGAAGGACGCGCTATTGCCCATATCCATGGAGATTCATGCACTACATTTTCTCAAATCTCTTGAGTTGGAACAAAACAAAGCCATGGAGGTTCGGTTGGATGAGTTGTTGGAAGTACGGGAAAAAAGAGAGAAGGCCCTAACTGTTGGGAGATTGTTGGATGCTATGGATGTGTTGCTGATATGTGGTTGTCATTGATGTCGACACTATTAGCATTTGGTGTATCTATTGTTGTATATGTCAAGGATATTGAGAAAATTATAAGAAAAAGCGTTCCAGGTTCCTAGTGGAACTGTGCAGGTCATGAAGGAATTTTGTTATGTACGTAAAAGATTAGCTGATGTGGATTAAAGGTTTTATTGTTGAGCATGTCTAGATCATCTATCGGAAGTTTCAAAGGTCTGCATGAATTTTTTAGTATGTTGTGATCTCTATTAGTGTTCCTAAATAAAGATTGTGTGATTTTTGTTATCTCAGTTGCTGTGGATGCTTCTCTATTGTTTCTTAGTGTTCTTAGATGTCTCTAGTTCATTCTCTATCTTTGTGGTACATCCACATTAATCGGTGAGCTCATGGTTGAAGATCTTTGTGCGCATGTTCAGTTTTTCATGTTTCCAGCCGACATGTTGGTGGTAGCATGTTGTGGATCTTCGAGGTGAAATTAATTTAAGTATTTTTGTGTTGGATATATTAATTTGGAGCTCCACTATGTTGTGGCCAACCTTTCTGGATATGCATTAAAATTTTAATTGTAAATTTGGGCTGACATTGCAATTATATTTTATTTTCTTGGCCAACTATGTTGTGATGGAATCTCCTATAGTGGATATATAAGAGTGATTGTGTGATCGGTGGAAAGTGTGCTTCGTGTGCTCCTATGTGCATATATGCGAATATATTTACTGAGCAGAGTGTGAAGAAGATTGTGCAAAGTGTGAAGAAGTTTTGAGCTAAGTTGGAATTGTAATCAGGCTTGTGAAGAAGCTATTTTCTTAGTTCATACCCTCCAAATTTTTAATTCAAACCCTATTGTTGGACAGTGAGTCCTCTTTTGTAATTGAGCAGTGAGCTCTAGGCAGTGTGCCTAAATGCATGTGCATTCCCCTTATTGTTTTCGTTATACTTTTAGCAAAGTATAATCTTGTGGACTAACATCCACCGTGGTTTTTCCCCTAACAGGGTTTCCACATAAAAAAATCTTGGTGTTACTTGTCTCTCTGATGTGTTAATTCTATATGGTTAATTGTTCATTCATCAAATTTGTGATTAAGGATAAGTTAAGTTAGACAAAGCTTAAATTTTTGTGACAACTGATTCACCCCCCCTCTCTGTTGTCAGTCCTTGTTTTGATAAAAAATGGTATCATAGCTTGTTTCTCTGAAGAATTCTAACAGCTTGAGGTGATCTGGGATGGCAACATTCAAAAAGGACAGTCCTAGATTTGATGGCACCAACTACTCACTATGGAAACTTAGGATGCAGTTTCATCTATAGTGCATTGGTGATGCTTACTGGATGATTATAAGAGATCAATATACTGTTCCTCAAAATGGTCCCTCCTCTTCTGATGAAATCAAAGATGTTGAGAGTAATACCAAAGCTATGGAAGCATTGGTGAGCGCCCTAACAAATTCAGAGATGGCTAATGTGATAGGTCTACAGACAACTCATGAGATCTGGACGAAGCTGGAAACATCGTATGAAGGAGATACACAAGTGAAGATGGCTAAGTTACAAAGCTTAAAAGGCAAGTATGAGAATTTGAAGATGGGTGAAGATGAAAATATTAATTCTTTTATGTAGAGAGTAAATGAAATAGTGCTAGGTATTAAATGTGCCAGTGGTTCAGTGAGTGAGGATGAAATTGTGGCTAAGATACTCAGATCCTTGCCTCCTTACAAAATGAAGGTTCATTCTATTGAGGAATTTATGTCTGTAAACAAGATGACAAGAGATACATTGATAGGGAATCTTGCGGCTTTTGAAATAAGTGAATTTGGTGAATCTACACCAAAAACTAAATCTGCATTCAAAGCTACTGTATCTGGAAGTTATAGGAAAAGATACAGTCCAGGAGAGAGCTCCAAAAAGACTGATGAACTGAAACAACTCAAAGACCAAGAAAGAGAAGTACAAGAATCGGAAGCATTGATTGCCAAGCAAGAAGGAAGAGGAAAAGGTAAGTATGAAGATGTATTGCCTATTAAATGTTTTTCATGTAATAAGATAGGTCATTTTGCATCAAGATGTCCTGAAAGAGTTCCTACATCTAAGCCTAGAAAACCTAGATTCCAAAAGAAATGCTACTTTGCTAAAGAAGCATTAACTGATGATGAGTCTAATAAAGATAATGGAAATGAAGATGAATGGGCTTTCATTGCTACCATTGAAAATAAACCTATTCCTACTGAATCTAATGAAGATAAGAAAGCTCTTGCAGCTTGATTTGAGGAGAAAGATGAGTGGGTCATTGATAGTGGATTCTCACATCATATGACCAATGATAAAAGCAAGTTTGTGAGTCTAGAGAAGTATGACGTCAGGGTTGTAATATTTGGAGATAACAATGCCTATGTGATTTGTGGAAGAGGTTTTATTAGCCTTGGTGGTAAGGAAAAAACTAATGATGTTCTCTATGTTGAAGGCCTAAAACATAACTTGTTAAGTGTTGGATAGATGGTACACAAGGGATATGATCTGCAATTCAAGGATGGAAAATGCAAGATTCGTGGGAGTTCTAAAAACATGATTGCTACTGGTGTGCAAACTAAAGGTAATATTTTTCACTTGAATATTGCTAGTGGAAGTTGCTTAATTGCTCAAATAGATGAAATTTGGTTGTGCTATAGGAGGTTGTGTCATGTAAACTTTGACAACATTATCAAGATAAGTTTTACTCAAGTAGTAAGAGATCTACCTAGGTTAGTGAAGCCTGCTAATGTAATCTGCCAAGAATGTCAGATGGGTAAAAAAACTAGAGTCTCTTTCTGAAGCAAACAATTTCTTTCAAATAATGTGTTGGAACTGCTACATACTGATCTTTGTGGTCCCTCTAGAGTTACAAGTATTCATGGAGAAAGGTATTTTATGTTGTTCATGGATGATTACTCTAGAATGATTTGGGTTTCCTTTTTTAAGAGAAAAGTGTGAAGCATTGGACAAGTTCAAAAGTTTCAAGGCCATGGCAGAAAATGAAAAAGGTTTGAAAATAAAATGCCTGAGATTTGACAAAGGTGGAGAATTCATTTCAAAAGAGTTCAATTCTTATTGTGAAGAACATGGAATTAAAAGACAGTTATCTGCTCCTCGAACCCCTCAACAGAATGAAGTTGCAAAAAGAAAGAATAGAACAATTTTGGATGTTGCCAAAACAATGATGATGGAAGGAAATGTGTCTCATATGCACTAGAGTGAAGTGGTAATCACTGTTGTATATACTTTGAATTGGGTAAATGTGAATGGTAATTATGGTAAGACCCCTTATGAATTATGGTTCAATTGCAAGCCTACTATTAAGTATTTCAAGATCTTTGGAAGCAAATGTTATATCAAGAGAGATGATGATATAGGCAAGTTTGATGGTAGAAGCAATGAAGGGATCTTCCTAGGTTACTCCACAAAGAGCAAGGCATACCAATGTTATAACATAAGACTGAGAAAGATTGTTGAGAGTGCAAATGTCAGAGTTATGAGGATTCTATCAAACCATCTAGACGATGCAGCTACGATTCAGATGAAGATAACACAAATCAAGGGAAGAACACTCCAACACCGAATATACTTCAGATTATTCCATATGTTCTAGTGAAGCAACCACAAGTTGTTCCAGAAAATCAAGTCAGTCAGGAAGCACAAACAAGTGCTAGTGTAGAAGAAATTTCAGAAGACACAGAAGTCCGAGAAAGTCCCAAGACTCCAAGGTATGTAAAACTGAATCACTTTGAAAGTCAAATTATAGGAGATAAGAGAAAAGGAGTGCAAACTAGAAGAAAAATTGTAGAAGAATATTGTCTAATTTCCAAGATTGAACCTAAGAGTGTCACTGAAGCCTATCAAGATGAACACTGGCGGGAAGCCATGAAAGAAGAATTGACATAGATTGAAAATAATAACACATGGACACTAGTTCCTAGGCCCAAAGAGAAGAATGTGATTGGTACTAAGTGGTCATTCAGAAACATGTTGAATGAGGAAGGTGAAGTGGTCTAGAATAAGGCAAGACCGGTATGTAAAGGGTACTCTCAAATGGAAGGTATTGATTTCGAAAAAAACCTTTTCCCTTGTTGCTAGAATTGTAGTAAGATTATTTCTTGCTTATGTTGCTTATAAGAACTATAAAGTCTATCAAATGGATGTAAAGTCTGCATTTCTACATGGGGAACTAGAAGAAGTGTACACTGAACAGCCAGATGGATTTCAGCTAATAGATAAGGAAGATATGTTTTTTAAATTGAAGAAAGCTCTGTATGGACTCAAACAAGCCCCTAGAGCCTGGTACGCCAGATTGGAAAAATATCTACTGAAGCTTGGATTCACTAAAGGTACTATTGATAGTAACTTATACTTCAAATAAAATCATGATAAGGAGTTAATCATAGAAGTCTTTGTTGATGACATCATTTTTGGTGGAGATGATAATCTATGCATGAAGTTTGCTAATGAGATGAAAACTGAATTTGAGATGAGCATGATTGGTGAAATTAAGTTCTTTCTGGGATTTCAAATTACATAGTTGGACCAAGGGATTTTCATATCTTAGTCCAAATATGTGAGAGAACTGTTGAAGAAGTTTGGAATGGAAGACTCTAAACCTGTTGGTACTCCCATGGTACAACTGGATGTAATTTGACTCAGAATGATGACTCTCCTAAGGAAAATCAAACCAGATATAGGTCAATGATCGATGGATTGCTCTACTTGACTCAGACTAGACTAGGTATTATGAATGTTGTGTGTATGGTTGCCAGATTTCAAGCTGATCCAAAAGAATCACATGTGACTTTTGTGAAAAGAATCTTTAGATATTTGAAAGGAACAATTGACTTTGGACTTTGGTATCCAAAGGGTGATGATCTCACTTTGTGTGCATACACTGATGCAGATTGTGCTGGTGATGTAGATGACAGGAAAAGTACTAGTGGTGGTGCTTTCTTCTTAGGGAAGAAGTTGTTGTCCTGATTAAGCAAAAAATAGAATTCCATTTCTCTATCCACTACTGAAGTAGAATATATTGCTGCAACAAATAACTGTACCCAAGTGATATGGATGAAACAAATGATGAAAGATATTAGGGCAATGTATGAAGAGCCTATTTCCATATACTATGACAATTGAAGTGCAATAAATATATCAAGGAATCTGGTACTGCACTCGAAGACAAAACACATATCAATCAAGTTTCACTTTCTGAGGGAAAAAGTAAATGAAAAAGAAGTCAGACTGGAGTATGTGCCTACCAAAGAATAGATTGAAGATATATTTACTACACCATTGCCAAAAGATACTTTTGAGTATCTAAGAAGAATGCTAGGGGTAATTACCCCTCCTGATAAGAACTAAATGATGCATTTGCTTGCATCAATCTGTGAGCCTCATTGCTATATTATGATCTAAATTTATGTTTTTGAGGCTGCTACTTAGGGGGAGTAGTCAGATGTGCAGATATGTGGTTCAGAGTGTATGGAAAGGTCATGGTTACCTTTTCCATTGATGTCAAAGGGGGAGAAGAGTAATGTGAAAAATATCTTAGGGGGAGAAGAGCAACATGAAAAATATTTTCATAAATGAAGTGCAAAAGAAGTTAGCATGTTGGGTTGATGGTATTTTTCACATCATGTGTTGCCATCAATGCCAAAGGGGGAGATTGTTGGATGTTGTGGATGTGTTGCTAATATGTGGTTGTCATTGATGTCAACACTAATAGCATTTGGTGTATCTTTTGTTGTATATGTTGAGGATATTGAGAAAATTATAAGAAAAAGTGTTCCAGGTTCCTAGTGGAACTATGCAGGTCATGAAGGCGTTTTCTTCTATACATAAAAGATTAGTTGATGTGGATTAAATGGTTTATTGTTGAGTATGTCTAGATCATCTACCAGAAGTTTTAGAGGTTCGAGTGAATTTTTGAGTATGTTGTGGTCTGACAGTGTTTTTGTGGTCTCTGTCAGTGTTCCTAAATAAATATTGTGCGATTCTGGTTATCTCAGTTGTTGTGGATGCTTCTTTATTGTTTCTTGGTGTTCTCATATGTCTCTAGTTCATTCTCTATCTTTGTAGTACATCCACACTAATCGGTGAGATCATGGTTGAAGATCTTTGTGCGCATGTTCAGTTTTTCATGTTTCTGGCTGACATGTTGGTGGTACCATGTTGTGGATCTTTGAGGTGAAATTAATTTAAGTATTTTTGTGTTGGATATATTAATTTGGGTCTCCACTATGTTGTGGCCGACCTTTGTGGATACGCATTAAAATTTTAATTGTAAATATAGGCCGACATTGCAATTATATTTTATTTTCTTGGTTGACTAAGTTGTGATGGAATCTCCTATAGCGGATATATAAGAGCGATTGTGTGATTGGTGGAAAGTGTGCTTCATGTTCTCCTATGTGCATATATGCAAATATCTTTACTGAGCAGAGTGTGAAGAAAATTGTGTGAAGTGTGAAGAAGTGTTGAGCTAAATTGGAACTGTAATCAGGCTTGTGAAGAAGGTATTTTCTCAGTTCATACCCTTCGGATTTTTAATCCAAACCCTATTGTTGGACAGTGAGTCCTCTTTTGTAATTGAGCAGTGAGCTCTAGGCAGTGTGCCTGAATGCATGTGCATTCCCCTTATTGTTTTCATTATAATTTTAGTAGAGTATAATCTTGTGGACTAACATCCACCATGTTTTTTCCCCTAATAGGGTTTCCACGTAAAAAAACTTGGTGTTATTTTTCTCTCCGATGTGTTAATTGCTTATGGTTAATTGTTTATTCATCAAATCTGTGATTAAGGATAAGTGAAGTTAGAAAAAGCTTAAATTTTTGTGACAACTAATTCACCTTTGTGTTCTTTTGTTTGGTTGGTCTTTCAAAGCAACCCATGAAGTAGAGAAATGAACCCAAATGCAAAAAATTGGAAATGAACCCATATGCGGAAAATTGAAAATGAGCCCATGTGAAAAATTGAAAAGGTACTCAAGAAAATGGAGAAAAGAGAACCCATATTACAGAATTGCAAGGAGAAAAAGAGACATAAATTTAGTAAAATTTGTATATTCATTCAATAATATCATATGCTTCAGTTTTACACTTCCAAAATGGCCCTGAGGTCATACTTTTAAAGTATATCTATATACTATGCAATTTTTATATACGGTAAAAGCCTTTTTTAGGCATATATACAAAAAACATATGAAAAGTATAATTGAGTCTTAAGAAGCAGCAATGGGAGCATCATCAGTAGCATCAGGAATAAAATCATCATCATTAGCAGCAACAAAAGCATCAATGACAACAATGGCGAGTGGTGGGGGATATAGCAAGTCCCTGAAGTCAGTATACCACTCCATGTCGTAGAATAACACCACATTATAGCATCACAACAAGAAGTGGAAGGTGCGAGTGACCCTCTGGCAGTGCTCTTCGTGTGTTAGAATGTGGAACCCACTCAGAAATGGTACCCATGACACCACTGCATCTTCTTTGATGTGTTGGTGGAGGTTGCTCATCGTGGGGAGTCCAAGGCCATACATTACGTTCATCACCACTTCACCAAGGCCATCGAGGTAATGCTTAGGAAAGATCTCCATTGTCAAACATAGAATCATTTGCTTATGGACTTGAATATCAAGCAAAGAGGCAACAAAATGTGAGGAAACGTCAATATTGACCCTATACTTATCTTTGTACTCTATGCAGTCTCTACCCATAACCCACTTCATTACTATTATAGCCAATGAATTCTTGTTCTTTGTCATTCACTTCAAGTGCCTATTAGACATTTCACCTAAGAAAGCTTTCTGAGACTTGTTGCTATTGAGCCTAATTGGAGTATTCACGACACCTAATTCTACCCTACTACCTAAGTGCTAATTCTTCCAATTACTAAGTGCAAATCTGTTATTTCCTTTGTGTCTATTTATAGAAATAGCTAGGATATTTGAGGTACCTGCGTGCCATAAGAGTGATGCTAATCGAGTCTTAACTCAAAAATCCCACCAAGAGCCAGCTCAAATTTCCCACCCAGTTGTGCTTGCTAGGTACGGATTACTACGTGCGAAGTTAAGAAGTAATTAAGTAGCTAAACCAGTGGTAGTCTGCACGACCAGGTGTTGAGGTGTCATGTCGCAAGCATGTTTTAGTCTCCAAGGTAGAACTCAAATCTTTTCAAGTATTCATTGCATATTTGGCTTAATCATTCTTTTTAGGATATTAATTGTCAAGCATGCGAAGGATTATACGCCTTCAATCACCGACTCAATTTCCCAAGAAAATTACACCGTAGGACATGATTATTAATTGTCATTATGAATTCTTGTCTTTTCAAAAGGGCAGGAAATTCATTTTGCACAAGTAAAGGAGCTAGTAGTACATGCCGAATTTAATGCAGAAAGGCAACTGTCATCTACCACTCTAGGCCGGGAAAAATATAAGTGTTGCTTATGAAGAAATAAGTGTTTGATCAATTTTAAGTGTAAAATATTTTTAACAAACTAAACACACCAATAAAACATTAGATCAAAGGAAACTAATTTAAAAGAAAAACAAACTCTTAAACTCATAGCTCCTTCGAAAGCGTCCTATTGTCCTCTATCTCGAGTGTTTCTCTGACTCGAGTGTTTCTCTGAATCTAGCTTGCTCTCAGATTATACGCTAGGCTCAACAAAATGATCTCCTAGAGAATGAGATTTGAAATAAATGCATGCTTATGCTAAGATGCAATTAACAAAACTAAACATGATAGCTAAAGTATGATGATTGCTAAATATGATGATTGCTAAAACTGATTAATGCTAGATAATATTAAAATAACGTGTGCACGTGAATGTAAGTATATGCAAGTGTAACCAATGTTTGGATTCACAGAGGTATTTATAGAGTTTTCAAAAGACTCTGATTGGCTGACGTGATCAACGGTTTAAATCAAGCTTGTTGAGATGAACGGTGAGAGATTTTTGAAAGTCGAGAGAGAAATGGAATGTTTCCTTCTACACAAATTTTCTCTTTCAGATCTAAGGGAAAGTTGCCATTTGAGAAGTGAGTAGGAGATAAGTCTCATAATTAAATAAATAAATTTATTTAATTACATGTGATGGTGAATTTAGAAGTTCCATAATTAAATATTTAATATCTAATTATGTGTGAGAAGATGATAGAAAAGCATTTAATTAAATATATAAAATACTTAATTAAATATGAAGTGAAGAAAGTTTCTAATTAAATATTTTAGAATATTTAATTATGTGAAGAGTGAGGAAAGTTTCTAATTAAATATTTTAGAATATTTAATTATGTGAAGAGTGAGGAAAGTTTCTAATTAAATATTTTAGAATATTTAATTATGTGAAGAGTGAGGAAAGTTTCTAATTAAATATTTTAGAATATTTAATTATGTGAAGATTGAGGAAAGTTTCTAATTAAATATTTTAGAATATTTATTTATGTGAAGAGTGAGGAAAGTTTCTAATTTATCTATTAAATGTAGAGTGAAGAATTAGAAAGTGTTTAATTAAATATTTAAAATATTTAATTAAATGTGAAAAAGGTATTTAGAGGAATATCATTTGAATGTAAAACTCAAACTTATGATAATTAATATAAATAAATTATAAAATCTATTTAATTAATTAAGAGGAATATGGAAGATGGTAATAATTAAATAAATTTATTTATTTAATTAACATAGAAGAATTATAAAAGTGAACAATATAAATAAATAATTAAATTTATTTATATGTAGATGACTTTAGAAGATTAATTAAATAATTTATATTTAATTAATTAACAAGCTTGATTAACCATGACCATTTTTAGATGTATTTAATAAGCATTGTGAAAAACTATTGGGTACGCTATCCAATGTAAGGAGTTTCAAGTGCAAAATTGTTGAAGAACACTAGTGAATTGCAACAAACTTGAGTATCGCAGAAATCCACAGTAGAAGAAAAATGGGCCAAAATCCTCAAATAGAAGAATAAGGAGAGGTAACACAAAGCTTGTTTGACACCATCCATGTAGTTCCCATGGCCAATATTTTTGGTGATACCTCTTACACTTCACCTGGGATACCAGAGAAGCCAAAGTGGATTCGTACATGGGCTGCAAAGAAGCAAAAAATTCACAGGGACCAGAGCTAGATAAAGGAAGAATGGGGTAACATTCGTGATCCCATCCTCGACACCAACCCTAAGAGTCTTAGGGAAGCAGCTTGCAAAAGAATGAAATAGCCACTGGTGAATTTCAATTGGCGTACATGCAATGGTTCTGTAGTCTGTCGCAATAAATGGTCCCTTTTATGCATTACTTCCTAGAGCTAGTTCATGAGGGTATTCAACGTTTCAACTTGTTGGAAATGTATGCCTCAATCAATACAGGCTGAAACCTCTTTAGGAGCCAAGTCGGTGTGACAGCTCTCATGTCTGGCTGACAAGCAATTTGTATCATCATGATTTGAACAAGTCGTTGTGACCTAGCTTTTGTCTCACCGAACGGTTACACTTTGGAGCCTATCGCTGTGACAAGAAGTGTTCGGTGTGACATCTTAGCGCCTGTGGAGATCTTTGGCCGATAGGCCATTCAATCCTGTATCGGGAAGACTCTTGGTGACCGCGGGCTTTGGGATAACCTATGGTGGTTCGATGAAAAGTCTTACTGATGTGTTTGAGTCTCGCCGAAAGGTTGTTTCATTTTATGGTCTTCAGCGTCGCTGATAGTCTATCGATAAGAAGTCTTACCAATGTACAAAGGTCTCACCGACGAAAGTTTAAATATTGTTCATCGGTGTAACACAAAGGGTTTCGAAGAGGTGTCTCAGCAAGAATGAAATGTCTTGCCGAACGGTGGACATCGGTGTAACTTATATGTGTTCGATAAGATCTCTCAGTGAAAGACATATGTCTTGGTGACAGTTGATGACTTCGGAGTAACTTTTGTGATCTCGAAGAAACTTCTTAGTGATAGACAAAAGTCTTGTCGACTATTCTTTGGAGCTTGATATGACTTGTGATCTCATTGGTATAATCTTTAATGACTCGGCGTGAGGTCCTGGTGAGAATTTTTCTTTGGTGTGACTTGTGACATCGATATGAAGTCTCACCGAAGCACGATACTCTTTCTAAATGGTAAACTCATATCTATGAGACTTTTAGACCTCGCTATGATCTCCTAGAAAAAGCGATAGGTCTCGCCGACTATTTGGTGCCTCGATGTAACATATGAAAGCTCGTTGAAACGTCTTGGTGATAAGGTTAACTCTTGGCGATATCGAAATGGAGTCTATGTGGCATCGGAGAGACACTATTAGTGTCTCACCGAGATGCCAACACAGTGTGATTTCTTTTGACTGTTTTGACCGTCCTATGTGGAGACTCGTGGACCAATAGGAGAAGTCGAATCTGAACAGTTGGAAGATAATTCGTTGTGACAGTTCTGTGAGGGAGCTTGATGGACATGGATCTACAGGGTTATACTCTGTGATTGCAGATTGTGTTCGGTTGGTTGGATCGATGGATTGTTGAGTGATTGTATCAGTAAATGAATTCTATTATGTGTAGACTGTAAGTTGAAGGTTCCTGTACAAAGATTTTTCATGGTGAATGCTGCTATATACAGACATCAGAAATATAACTCTAAAACTTGTATGTAATCATTATTACTATAATACAAAGTGACTTCTCTTGGTGTGGTGGGTTTTTCTCCCGTAAGGGTTTTCCCACGTATATCTGGTGTTCATGTGTGATTTTCAAATACTATGTTTCTGTTATCTGCTTCATAGTGCATCTTAATTGGACTGTAAGTGAAAATTTTAAAGTGTATCTGCATTCTTTCCTGTGGTATTGACGTTAGGAGAATTGTTTTCCGCATCTAATTTTCCTTACACAACCTAGATACTAATGCCATTGAAGGCCAAGAGCTAAGAGTTATAATTAGCGAAGATGCTATCAGAGACATGTTGTGCATCCCAAAAAGGGACTCTAGAGTAGAGAAGATGGAGTCATTCACTCCAGAAAAAGGGGACAAAATATGGAGAAGCAGAGATCATGCTATGGAGTTTTATAACCAGGAAACCCAAAGACCTCAAGAGGATTTTGCAAAGATGCCAAAAATTTGAGTCATGCATATCACTTTTAAACAAGATATGTAGGATGCCTTCTCTATGATGGCTTTTGTTTATGGCATGGACGAGGACAAATGCATGCAAGAGTTTGAACTAGGTCTGGGTTTTCAGTTGAGGAGGAAACATACCTTATTTTGGTATGAATTCGCAAAAGTCAATGTCCAAGAAATGAAGAGCCAAATCAAGGAATACAGAGCACAACATAAGTTCAGGTTTCCTTCTCTCCTTGCTCATATTTTTTTACATTAGAACCCTGACTTCTTCAAAAAACATGTGAGGTTAGCTATTTTTGATGAAAAGGGAATCAGAAGGCTAGTTTCTGTATGGACTCCTCTCCTCTCCATAACTTATGATTATTATGCATTCTCAAATTATTTCTTGACTCTAATTTTACAAGACTTGAGCAAGGATGGTTGTCTTTATCGGCTTTCTACCGACCAAACAGGATGGATACAGAGTTTCACTCCTAAATGTGACTAGTTTCTTAGAGAGGATTTCACTCATTTAGATGTGCAGCTTTATCGAGGAGCCATTCCAGCTCCTTTCATACGTCACAAATCAGGTGTTGGCCCTTGAGATGTTCTAGAAAGTTTCAATTATTGACTATACATTTTGCGAAGGGAAGGCCAAGAAGAAAGGATTTTTCCTTTGCCCACTGAGCTTCAAAATGGTGGTTATGGTAAAGAAGCAAATGCATAAGCTACTAGAGGAAAAATTGGCTCATTTGGGGCTAGTATGGATTTGCAAAAAATAGTAATATAACCTCAAAAATTACTTAACAGGAACAAACATTTGGGTGACCCACAGTCCCTAGCCTTACTGGGAAAAGCGGTGGAATCCACTAGAAGATCAGGATGATCTACTGGTTGACCTGGTTCACATTCCTACAAAGGATAGGAGGTCGCCATGGCTCAAATTCTACTTCCCTTTGGAAAAGTTTAATGAGAAGTTTTAGATGGGTGCCACCCTTCACAATGAATTGGTCAAGAAGTGGTTGTGGAGTGAGGAAAATATTAGAGATTTCTAGATTTACCATCAAGAAATCAAGTGCCCTAATGCCATGTTCCCAAACGTAGACACGTATGAAAGATTTGATAATCTATGGAACAGATCGCATGATGATACTGACGCAAGCGATGATGAGGATGTTGACTCGGAGGAAGCTAGAAAGTATACAAGGAAGGGGAAGGAGAAGGAAAAGCAAGTGAAGATGACACTAGCGCAACAAACTAAACAAGCAGCAAAGCAACCTAGCACAACTACTCTGAAGTTGTGGGTGAATATATTGCATTTAGGATCCTCGCAAACACACACATGGGCCATGAAAAAACTCAGAGTTTCCCAACAATAACTATCGAAGGCCATACAGGTGGAAAATTCCCCACCAAACAAAAGGAAACACACAGATGCAGCTTCTAGAGAGGCTTCACAAGAGCCTGCAATGAGCCAAGGATCAAAGGCCTCAACAACCTAGGAATCTTTCTCTCTCCCTCTTCTTGATTCATAATCCTTGTTTTCTTTTGTTGTTTGCATCGCCCGTCACTTCAAGTTTCGACCTTTCCTTCTCTACTACTATTACAATGGTCGTGGGAGGTTTCTCCCAGTTCTCCCAAGCAAGACAATTCGTTGTTACTCCCCCACAGGTTACTCCACCTTTCATCAAAGCCCATTCTGCATCTACTATTGATTCACCTTTTACATCCATTGCATCGACTTTGACCCAACTTGCTCACAAATGGAGTCTATTGCACCTCCACTACCGCCACCGCATCCCATGAGTCCTTCCACTGCTTTGTAGATTGGAAATTGGTATATTCCTCCATTCTCCCTGCAAACTCTCTCCCTTTCGAAGAAGAAATCATTTGGAACCACTACTCTCTCGTTCCCTTTTACTATTCCTCCCGGTGCACCCTTCACAGGTGAGCTGATTAGATCACCAATAAATTTTTTGTTAGAGGCGATAAAACAAGACAAGCACAAGCTCTTAGGCTCTAGAAACAAAGGGACAATGATGCTAAAAGGCCGACAGAGCCAAAGGTGTAGAAACTTTTCAATGAGGCTCAATAGTCGTTGAATTTTGCAACCATGCATCCAAACGCCATCAAGCCTTAGGGAGAGATGCAACTTGATGATTACAACATATATGCTATGGGGCTCAATCTACGCATAGCTTGACTACAGGATAAAGTTGAGCTCATGGTGGAGACCCAACATGTGGTGACCACCAACTTTCTCAAGTCCGGTTTCCAACTGAAGAAGAAAAAAATGAGCTAAAAAATGTTAAGGAGAGGATAGAAGTCCTACTGGAAAAGGACAAGGCAAGGGATTCTAAATTTGCGCGCTTGTCATAGAAAGCGGAGGAAGAGTAGGCTAGACTCCAAGGGGAACTTGCAAAGTTCCAATCCCAAGATCCCAATGTGGTCATTAATCTACAACAGAAAAACCAAGAACTACAGGACCAATTGGCTCGAGCAGAGGAGGAGATGCAACAAAATAATGAAGAGTTTTAGCATCAATGTGCTCAATTGGAGAAAATAATGCAGCAAAAGGAAACATACTTCCAAGGTCGACAAGCTCAATTTGAGAAGGAAATTCAAGAGGTTTAAGGCTCTCCCTAGATAGGGAATCTATGACTAGAAGCCAGGGCAAGGAAAAATGGTTTGTTGAGTTGAGAACCTTGCACGAACAACTCTCCACTATAGACAAGAAAATTGCAAAACTGACGTAGGACGTCGGGTCAAGGGATGTAGAAATTGATCTTTTGAAGAATCCTACCCAACCCCATGCTGCCCAGTCGGACCTCCTTCAAGTTTCCCAATGAATTTATATTTCATACCGGGAAAAGGTCAAGGCCTTTTGTTTGACTCTTTAGCCAATGCTCCAGTTCATGGTGGAGGCAACAAGTTTAAGCAAGGAATTTTATGGAATGATTGAGCATTTCCCATAGTTCATTGTGGAAAAGGTTCCCAAGGCGGAAAAATTGTTGGATAAGCTATACACAATGTTGAATGAGGACTTAGTGCACATGGGGATTGAGGACAAGAAGTTAGTTGCCAAGAAAGTGAAAGAGTTCATCCATTGCCACACAACCATCCTCCATGTTAGTGATTGCTCTGCCACCTTGGGTCGAACTATGAACAACATGCAGGCAAAATTCTCCTAATTAACTCATATGGACCTACCCTCCCCGTTTCTTTCCAATGATTCAATGGCCACTGCAGAGCAGATTGCAATGAAGATTGAAGAGAAGTAGTAGGAAATATCTGCTCTTCAAAGGTTTATTCAACCCCTACTACAGATGATATTGAGGGCATCACTCATCAGATAGCATGACTACTCTTTCAACTCGAGTTTGGAACCTAGATATCTATGAATTTTCCATTCAAAGAAGTAATCGATCTACACGAAGCACAAGAGAATCTATGTGACATATCGACACCATCTGAGGCCGACTAGCTACCTTTGTAGACTTCTCTCTCAAAGCTCTGACTCCATCACCAATGAATAAGGCTCTAGTCATAGAACCAAAAATTTTGGGTTCCTCGTTCCACAGGCGAAATGCCTGTGGTAGTCGCCAAAAGCTATGGATTTATAAAATCCCTTGAGCTCCCTTTGGGTTGATATACTATTTTTCTTGGCTTTCGCCCGTGCCTCATACATTTGAATATTCTCTGGCCTCTTTTTGAAGAACTTCACCTGTTGTTGCCACGTGTCCACCGTGTGCTCCTCACAAGGATTTCTTCCTTCACTCCTCTTCTAAGCCTGGCCATTCTTCCACGTCTCAGCACCACATGCATTTGAAGCTTGCTTCCCTTTGCTTCTCAACTGATCTCCCCCTGCATGCCACCTAGCATCATTCTATATATACTTTTTTGGCGGACCCCATAGTCAGCACTAGTAGCGAAGACTTCTCCACATGTCTTCTCCGTGGGGATTTCATTGAAGGGAAGGAAGGAGTGAGAAACGATCCCTACCATATTGCCACATGTCCTAACTGACTTCGTGGGTGAGCAACACATGTCTACACAAGGTTTTGCTGCTTCTACACTAGGACCACTGCCATCATTTGAAGAGGATACATCTGGCTTGAGGGTGACTACATTCTATGGTTCAGAATCTTTTTCTGTTGCAACGACTTTAGGAAATCATTGCTCTAGGAATCATTGCTCATGATGAAGGAATTTTTTTGTTACTGGCTTTCAGGCTGTGGGATTATTTTCTATATATATTGCTTCTTCTTTTTGAAAATGAGTTCAGAACATCTAGAAAATTGTGAAAGCAACCAGTTCTTTTGTATTGTTTTTAGATTGTTGTATAAGACTCACAGACTGTGCCATTGTTCATCCTTTATGTTTCTTAGCTATTTGACAAAACATTATACTATTCCATTACTGTACTAAGTATTTTATTTGCAAGACTTCTATGATTTCAATATAATTTTGTTGATTTAGACCATGTCTTTGAATTTTCCTTTTAGTAAATGTGTATGGGAGTTATTTTATGTTATTGGATAAATTATTCAGGTTTTCATCTTTGATTTTTGTTATTCTAGGACATGCAGATTGCTGAACGGGCCCTTAAATCCCACCCAAAAGATAGATTTACTATGCCCACACCTACTTTTTGGTGCATCACCTTAGTTATATTTTTATTTTATATAACTCCTTCGTTTTCCCATTCCAAAACCCCAATTACATAAGAAGTCAGCTTCTTTAAAAACCTAGAGGTCACTTAGTTTGGCACAATTGGTCCCCCCATTAATTGAGTTTCCCATAAGGTTGTTGTTTGTCAAATTTTGGCATCAACATGATGCACATTAAGTGGGTTATGACATGAGGCTAAAATTAGGATGTGAGTGGGAATAAGTGGGATTCTTTTATTTATTTTGGAGGCAAAGATGTCTATGATGCACAATGATTGGGGCTAAAAATAGGATGTGAGCGGGAATCTCATAATATAAATAAAATAATTATTTAAATTATTTGTGCATGTGAAGAGTTGTAGTGATGTGACATGTTGCAATGTGGTAAAAGCTGGGGAATTAATTCAAATATTTAATTGAATTATTTTGAGACATGTTATGGTGAATTAATTAAATAAATGAGATTTATTTAATTAATTAGGAAGGTGATTAGGTGGGATAAATGGGATAAGATAATGACCTAGGGTAAAATATTGCAAGATGTTTTACAAGGTCATGTATCGACTAGGTATTGTTATGACATGGACAATTTATGGTGTCTACATTTTGCCCCTCTTTGAAATGATGTTTGAGATGGTGAGATTTATGTAGAGTAACATCATTTCAAAGAAGCTAAGGTATGGATAGAGGAAAAAAAAAGATGATTCCCCAACCACTTGAGGAAGTGAGGAGTAAGATGAATGAAGAAAAGGGATGATAGAAGAATATGATGATGTAAAAGATATGAAGAAATGGGATGATGATGATGCCCCCTCGAGAAGATAGGTGGGTTGGAAAAACATGGGTATGCTCTCAAAATGAATGAAACTATAAAGGAGGGATAAGATGAATGATACAAGATAGGAAGTGAATGAAAGAGAAGAATAACATTCTATTTTGCAATAAAGTGAGCAATCATATGTTTGATATAGCACTAGACATTATGCACCAAGGTATAAAGACCAAGGTGACGATGTGTCTTGTGCCCCAACATAATACAACCTTTTTATAGATACAAGATATGAATATTAGCTAGGAGCGATTTGGATTTGATGCAAATGCAAAATAAAAATAATAACACACACAAGCAAGCATGCATGCATGCACAAATGATACAAAAACAAATAAGGTATTGCCCTTGTCGAGCTGTAAACCAATGAGTAATTGATTGATTGATTGATGATGATGATAGTGTTGTCATTGCGGGGAACGATATATTCCTAGATCAACACAAGGATGATTGATTAATTGATTGATTGATTGATTGATTGATTGATTGGGTTTACAACAAGATTAGATCAAGCCCAAAGGATGTGATTGGATAATTTGGCAAGATTGATTAGCTTGGTTGGTATGGATTAAGGATTGACTTGCATTTGGATTATTGCTTGGAATGATTGAAGATGATTGATTTGAAGATTTGGATGATGATTGATGAATTGAATTGAGGAATTGATTTGCTTGGAATCGTTTAAGTTGGAGCAATTTGATTAGAGAATTGATTGATTGAAGATTGATTTGAAGGAGTTGAATAGATTGGAAGAAGTGATCTTGTTTGATTTTATTGCTTGGATTCTTGTTGGCTATTTGATTTTTTTTTTCTTTTTTCAGGACCTTTTTCCATTATTTTTGTATTTTTAGGGATATTTTGATTTTTTTGGATTTTTGGGAATATTCTATTTTTGGATTTTTAAATATTTTTATTTTTGGATTTTGGAAATGTTTTGATTTTTGGATTTTGAAAATGTTTTGATTTTTTGGATTTTGGAAATGTTCTATTTTTTTTATTTTGAAAATGTTTTGATTTTTTGGATTTTGGAAATGTTTTGATTTTAGTTAAATTTTTGGAATTTTTTTTTAATTTTTTTGGATTTTTGAGATGTTTTGAGGTTTAAATGGATGAAAATTTGGGTAGCCTTTGTGCTAGATATAAATGACAAGAAAAAACCAAGTCTAGGTGTAAGGAGATAGAGGGGATTGATGGATGAAAGGGTGGGTGATAGGATAAGGGATAAAAGGTTCATGATAGATGGATGGGTAAAAAGGATAGGTCATAGTGAATGGAATGGATGTATGCATCATAAGAGAGCAAGGATGTGATCTTCAAAGACTATGTCACATAGGAATAACATACCCCATTCTAGGTACAATACTTGGGATTTTTATGACAATGCTTAGAACAATAGGATGGTGATAAGATTGCATTTGAAAAGATGAGGTATGTTAAGAGATACCTATTGATGGGTGTTTTTGCAGTTCTCAACACAAACAATGCACAAGTGCAATGCCTCTCTTGAAAGGTGAAAATTTGCAACTAAGTTTTAGACAATCACCCCAAGGTCTCTCGGGTGTCAGGTCATGACTTGCAAAAATAGCTCAGTTGATGGATGTGATTTGTTGGTAATCACAAAGGGAATTTATGGTTCACTAAGTTTGAAAGGAATTGAATCTTCAAATGGAGTTTTGTGAAATTATGAAATGAGGTGCAATTGCTGCAAGTTCAAAACACCAGTCTAAACTCCATGCTTAACATCAAATTTGGCTTTACAATGATGTTGTAACTTTACCTAACTTCAATTTCAAAGAAAAGTTAAAAGAGAAAAGGGATAGAAGGGTTCCTAGACCTGCAACTAATGTTGAACAGTAACAATGGAGGATCCTACTATGGACAACCTTACTAAAACTAAGTTTAACTTAACCAAGATAGCCTCCAGACTCATGAAACTAGTGAGTTCTTCTAAGGTTTGTAAATTTTGAGTTATCCATTCACCATGAAGCATGAATAATAGATGAATTTTAAGTGCAACAATCAAGCAATATTCAGACTAACTTTACACTGTTGTTCATCATCAATAAACAACAAAAATTATGAACAAGGGAGGCATCAACACCATAACATTCTTCACCATTAAAGTGCAGCATGAACTAACAACTAAAAGAAACTTAAAAATTAGAACAAAGCTAAAATCTAATTTTGAGGAGAAGAATCATGAACATGTGTGAAGAAACACAAGAATCCAATAAAACAATGCAATTCTCATTAAATTTTTGTAGCATGTCTTTATACAACAACTCAACTCTCTTTTGAAATGAGAGGAGAACCCTATTTATAGTTTTCCAAAAGTGAAATGAATGGCCAGGATTTACTTTCATTGTGTGGAAAAAAATCATTTTACATTAGGGTTTCACCTACCCCCAAAATATAACATTATAAAATACATCTTTGTGTTTTCTCTATTTTGTCCTCTAGTGGCCTAACACTATAGCAGTTTTGTCTTCTAGTGACTACCTTCCTTTTTTCAGCTATATTGTTAGGTACTCATCATCAATGACTAGCTTCCCTGCATTCTTCTGAAGGGTTTCATACTCCACAAATTTTCCAATCAGAGCTTGGAGCTTGTCCCATTCCATGATGTCGCGTTGGAGGATTTGAAAGGTCAGCTTCTTGAATCTTCTAGTAACCTGCTCCCAATGTTTGGTGCATTTGGGCATGGCTTTGATGACCTGCTCAGATTGAGTCAATACCCTTACAATGAAGTCCATGAAGTTTGGTTTCAGTGCATCTATAGCCCCTTGCTCCATCTTCTTATGGAAGAATGGCTTGATTTTCTCTGGATCCAACTCTAGGGTGGGCATGTCATAGTCTGTCATTGTTTTGAGGTAGTCCTCACTATCAGTCCTATGCTCCATGAACCATTCAAGGTTGACCTCGACTTCATACAAGACCCTCTCTAGGACTTCCTTTCTATTATCCAAGCCCATCTTCCAATTCTCCACTAGCCAGTGATCATCCTTAATGATTCCTAACTCCTTCTCCCATGTTTTCTTAAGCAACTTAAGAATGGTATCAAGCTTAGGATACATGATCCTGTGTAGCTCGGTGAACCTATGACAAGTCTTCTTAGTGGTCTCCAACTATTTTTGCAAATCCCAGAATTTGTTGAACATTTGGGCAGCATGACGGATGCCCACGTCACCATTGTAGATCACCCATTGGAACCAATCCCCTGTGGACTTGGTCTAGTTCTTCATCTATTCCATTTGATTTAACTCTTATTGGGAGAGAAGAGGGGGTGTAAATGATGTTTTCAGAGCCTCTTCCTCTAAGGATGTCCATTGTTGGATGTAGGCAGTGAGATCCGCCACTTGTGCTTTTAGTTTTTCTTTGGAGGACCGATCTTTATTCATTTGTTGCATTATTGTGGCTACTGACCCTTGGAATTCATCAATCTTCTACTCTCTAGTTGTTGGACCCAAGTTAATGGTCGAGATATTGTAACGAGTTCTTTCATCCTTATCTATCGCAGGGGTAGCAATCTGTATTATTCTTGATCCAGAGGTGTCAACCGTGATATGAGAGTGGACTCTAGGATTTTTCTCCTTTCTTGTCTTTGTCTACGCCCTAGC
The DNA here is from genome assembly GCA_007258455.2 of Sequoia sempervirens. NCBI lineage: Eukaryota > Viridiplantae > Streptophyta > Pinopsida > Cupressales > Cupressaceae > Sequoia > Sequoia sempervirens. The sequence goes on from VDFB02319525.1 coordinate 43,467, forward strand.
TAGTATGGCTTTGAGTTTAGCCTTTGGATTAGAAGCCACTAGAGTCTTCTTTTGTTGTTGCCACTCCAGCCAATTGGGTGCCTTGGTTTCTCCTTTGGGTGATTCATGATCACCTTCCTCTCTTTGTTCATCTTGAGGTTGTTCTTCTTCATGAACAAGAGCCTCTTGTTCAATTCTTTCTTCTTCATCTAAGTCTTCAATCTATATAGCTTTTTCCTTTTCTAACTCAGCAAAGGCTATGTTTTCTTTAGTGGCATTATCCTTCTGGGGTGCCTCCCCTTCTGTATGCTCGAGCACAAAATGATGCTCAAGGTTAGGGCTCTTCCTCAGTGCATCTTCTTCTTTTTTATCTTCCTCCTCCTTTCTGTGAGGCACTTCCTCTTCTTGGACAGGGTCCTCATCTTGGCCTATTAGTGGAGGCTCTTAGACTATCTCCACGCTGACATGAATATTAGCTTTCTCCTCAGAAACAAGCTCCTCAAAGTTGGCCTTTTCACCTACATGTCTGAGCTACTAAGACAACTCCTCTTCCAACTCTTGATCTAAGGTTTCTATTATATATTTTTTGATGAGGGCTTCGGTGTCTTCCTTCAAGGAATGTGACCTTTCTTCATCAGATGTCACTATGTCTAAGTTTATGTCCAACCTACCCTTAGGGTGTTCAAAATAATCATCTTGGAAAGGGTCCTCAGGTTCTTCAACTATGCCTTTCATGACATCCCTTTCGCGCTTCTCCATCTCTTCATAAATTTGCATTGTAGCCTCCATCTTTGGTGGATTTGTAGGTGGCGGAGGAAGAGGTAGGCCAGAAACAATTTGGGCCATCAAGGCCTGAACTGTAGGATTCATGATTACTCTAGAAATCTCAGTAGGTATACTTTGCATGTATTTTGTTAAGGCATCTGGTAGAGTGAGAGGTGGCATAGTAACAGTAGTTGTTGCAAGCATTGGGACAAAGAGAGTGGGTAGTGGAGGAGGGAACGAGGAGGACAATGGTGGGGATGCAGTAGTCGAGGAGGAGTCTAGTACCATTACTGAGGTCATTGGTGATGTGGAAGCAAGGTCGACTGAGATTTCCATGGTGAGTGGAGATGAAACATACAATGCCTAAGATGTGGTAGGTGGTAGGTAGTGAACACGACCACTCGGTTTCTTCTTCTCCTTCGTGTTGGGGGTCCTCCTCAATTATGGTAATTTCACTTACAATCCCCTTGTTCACTTTGTTTTCCTTGAAGATTCTCCCTCTAAAACCTTCCCTGTATACACCTTGTGCTTGGGATTTCCCTCGAGTACATCCTTCCTTTTCTATGACCTTGTCACAGGAGGGTATTTGGGTGCCTCCTTTGTTGGGGTAACAGCTTCTCCCATATCTATTTCACTCTCAAGCTCATCTTCGAGCTCATCATAAGTTAACATAGTGCCTTGTACCTTGAGTTGAGCAATCTGGGCATCTACCCACTTCTTTGTTCTTTTCTCAATAGGCCTTGTCAATATATCGAGGTCATTGACCTCTTCTTCACTCCAGTCTATCAATGGTAAAGGCAAGTTGGCCACAACATTAAACCTTTCATCAACAATGGTATCATCTTCTTCTACTATTTAGTCAGGCACTAGAAATAGATTCACTGACCTCACAAATTGAGCGGTCATTCTTATGTAGTGCCTCATCTACACTTCCTTATCATCTTGGCAATTTTCCAAGAAGTCTTCAACATGAGGTCGATGAGCATACTATCTTCCTACCCATTTCTTCAATTTTCCATATGGGTCCATTCCACCCTAGCCTGTGTGGAGGTCTAGATTGTACTCTACCAATTCCTTCTCTGAATACCCCACACATTTGGCGGCAGGGAAGGAATACATTCCTTGCCCAAAGGTTAGAGGATACGGGATCACTGCTCTATTTTTGTCACTCAATAGGATGTGGGCATTCTGTAGTTTTTGAGAAACCTCTAACATAATCATGCAGTCATTGGGATAGTTTGTTCACTTGTAAGGCTTGTTAGAGAATCCCTTTGTTCTGATATATGTAAATTTTGGGAACTATATGAATAGATACCCAAACCACAGGATGAAGGCTTTGGCGTTGTGTGACACTCTTCTTTTAAAGTCTCCTCCTAGGAGCCTGATGATGTGACCAAATAAAGGAATCATTTACCCTTTGATATTCCTTTTTAAAGTTTCTATATTGCAACTAAGGGTAGTGGTCATATACCTTGAGGTATCCCTTCTTTTCCTTCAGGTTACTTGCAATGAAGAGGCCCTTGTACGGGAATTTTTCTGCTAGGAGGTACACTAGATAGGAGGTCATATAGAATTTGGATATTTTCTTCACAACCATAAGTTGATTATGCATGTTGTCACTGATGATCTTAACCAGTGGAATTTTTTTTCACCTTAGTTGATCTCCTTGATGAAGTAGAAAATCCATTCCTCAAAGAAGGTTGTGGTAGGGAGGTCCATTACCCTACTCAGTAGGGTGACTAAGTCATGGTATTCCTCGTGGAAGTCACTTCTAAATAGTTCTTGTGGCACCTTAGTGGCACTGGCCCTCTTCTCCTTCAACCAATGTTTGTTGATTAGTCTATTGCATGCTAGAGGGTCCTCTTTCCACATGTTATCAGCATATCCCTTCTCAATTTCCTCCATTACGTTAAATGTGGGGATATGGAATGTCTTGCCTATAGACTTGGCAAAAAAATCTGCTAAAATCCTGCCTTCATGATCAATAATTTTTTTGTTGTTGTGGTAGCATTCTTAGTGAGGAGGATGATAGTTTTTGCTTCAACCGGGATGAGGATGATGTGGGCCGTAGAGGGGTTGATGTCCTGCGAAGAACGGTGCCGACGAAGCAAGGTTCTGTAAGATTGTTGGGGCACTTTTGAACAATTTTTTGAAGAAATTTCAGATGAGTTTTTACTGGGTAGACTGTTAGGAAGGTCACCGAATGTTTAATTATTCCCTTTGAGGTTTTAATCATTGTTTTACAGACCCTAGCTACAGAAAAATATGCATTCCAAGAGGCCGAAGGAAAACTTACTTGGAGATGATGCATGATTTTGATGATGATCACATTGTTGATCCTCCTGGAGATTACACAGGTGTGGGGGCTTCAATTTCCATTCTCCTCTAAGAAAATTTGACTGGAAAGTGTGAAAATGATAGGTTGCAATGCCTATTTAAGAAAAAATATCATTAATGACCTACATTAAATGTAGGGTATGACAGTCAGTGGAGCAGTTGGAGTGCGGGAAATGATGAACCAGTGGAGGGAAACATGGAACCCGAGTGTGGGGTGACCCTGAGGCTTTGTTGTTAGCGAATGGCCAGGAAATGATGACAGAGAAGGTTGTGAGACTCGCCATGCGGGTAGACATCCCGAATCATCCAAAGTTTGAACAACAAGAAGATGACAATGTTGTGCAAAAGGAAGCCCATAACCGCAGACCCACAAGACTTGGAGGATGTCAGGGCAATGAGCCAAAGAAAACTCGCAAGGGAATTCTTGCAAGGGCCAAAGACTTAGAAAATTTTGGGGTGGTGAGTTTTGGTCAACTGGAGGATGATGACTTTAGGACTCCTGACCACTTGAAGGTCAAAATTGGGGGCATGCAAAATGAGGAGAAGGTAAAAAGTGACCCGAAAAATGAAAAAGGAGAGAGGGGGTCCCCATTCCGAATGGGGCTTGTGCTATAGGCACAAAAAATCATGACTCCACTAGGAGAATGCTCCAAAGTGTTCTAAAGGTAAGGATTCATCTAGAACCCAAAATCTCTGGTTCTATCAACCAGAAGTCAGTTTACATAAGTGAACTAGGAACTCAAAGGAGGATGGGATCCTTAGTTGAATCTAACCATAGAGATATCTCAAAAGTGTGTACATAGTGAGTTCATTTCCATTCCTTAGAGACCATACAAAGAATAGTCAATCAGTCAAGGAAAGCTACGTAAAATGTTTAACCCCAAAAGTAACTTGGACATTGCTCCGCTACTAGCCAAGCATCCATAGCCCTAATAGTGTTGTCACTGTGACCCTACAAATATTGCTCTATTTCCAATCGGGTGTACATAGTATCGATAGAGATGTCTACACACCCACACAGTTGCTTGTTTCAATACTTTCTTTTATTTTCCATAATATTTCCTTTAATACTCCTTTTCTTTTGCTCAATTGTATAAGCACTGAATAATGGTCACTAGAGTAGACTCAATATTTCACTTGTTGGAACCTCATAACAAATATTGTACAACTCATCAAAAATATTTAAAGTGTATGTTCGTGTATGATCTGAGATAAACATGAGGGGATTCAACAAAGGGTTCCACCTTGAATCAAGTCAGAGTTAAAATAAAGAAACTCATTTCATGGGAGTAGTCAAAATCAAGGGCATGGATGAAGACTTATCCAAAGAAAAAATAGGAGTGATCAACAAAGCGAGGCCTCTTCACGAACCAAGCATGGCCACCACGTTGAAATAGAGAAACAACCTCAACAAAAACAAAATTTGGAAAATAGAGCAAAAAGCGAGGAGAAAGTGAAGTAGCAAAGCAAAAGAACCTAAACTAACCTATGTACACCTATATACAAAGGATGAGCTTGAACAAATCAGGCAAGGAAATAATGCTTGAGGTGCTATCCATTGACATGCAATGGGACATCCTCTCCAGTGAGTGTCTTGAGGCAAAAGGTATTTTATCCTAAAATTTCCAAAATATGAAAGGGGCCAAGCCAGAGCTTGTTGAATTTGTCATGTCCCCCTTTCTTGTCACGGGCCTTGTCCCAATAGAGGACTAAATCAGTGATCCTAAAGGCCTTTACTTTGGCTCGACGATCCATCTGTCTTTTGACTTCACCCTGGTGTTTGGAAAAAATTTCAATTGCTCTGTCACGAACTTCTTCTAAATGCAATAACTTAGCTAAACTAGCTTCTTGAAGGTCTCCTTCCTCATAGTATGTGTTGAGAAACTAGAGCGTGGGGATCTTGAGGTGGGTGGGGAAGATGGGCTCTAGGCTATAGATGAGGTGGAATGGGGAATTACCCAGAGCAGTCTTATGGCATGTATGATCTGCCCAGAGGGAAAAATGCAGTTGGGTGTGCCAATCTTTGGGATTCCTATCAAGCAGTTTCTTGATCACAGTTATCATATTTTTATTTGTTGATCCAATTAGGCCATTTTCCTAAGGGTAATAGTTGGAAGAAAATTTAAGTGCAATCCCGTAATCAAAGGCCCAACTAGCAAACTTAAGAGACAAAAAGGCAAGGCCATAATCACACACAAGGGAAAATGGGCAACCAAAGTGATTCAAAATAAAGCTTTCTAAAAAAAATAGTAACAACTTTAGTAGTGCATTACCTACACGCTATTGCTTCTATCCATCTAGTGCAGTAATCAGAAGCGGTTAGAATGTACATGTGGCCTATAGAGGATGGCGGGCTTACCAAACCAATAAATTCAAGGCCATGTTGAGTGATCGATCTTACCTCCAGGACTGGTTGTAGTGGGACTGTTAGAAACCAAGATCAAATTTGCAAATCGAAAAGACCTTCCACAAAAGAGAAAATCAGAAAAAGAAGAGAGGTTGCAAAAAGATGTGCAACATAATATTAATCAAGAATTCTTAATTACAAGATAATAATTTTCTTTATAAAAACAAAGATGCATAACCCTAATCTTATCTTGAGCAACAGGATAGCTCAACAAGATAAGGATGACAACTAATTAACCTAGGAATTAAATAATTACCTAAGTAAACTTATGTAAAGTCTAATTAAATATTAATTAGACCAACACCCCCCCATAAGTGTAACTTAGGGAGAAGCAAATAAAGCATGCACCTAAAACTAAGATGAATGCAAGAAAGCATGAATGGGTCCTGGCAACAAGGCCTAATCAGGTACCCATGTACAAATACGATGATGAAGTAGAGAAGGAAAACCCAGTGGAACAAAACCCCCCTACAATGAGATGACTACTGCAGAGAAGCACTGGAAGAACACTATGGAGTAACACTGGAACTGCAATCTGACAAGCAAGGAAAGATACTTATGTCTACAACTAAAACCAAAACTGGAATCTTGATAATGTGACAGTAGACCCGATGCCACAGAACACTGGAAAACTCACAAACTGGAACAACCCTAGAATCTGTGAAGCAACAGTAGATGATATGATGACATAATCAAGAAATCGTGTATCTCGATGCTGATGCCAAACTGTGACTAAAACTCTTCCATGGGAAGGTGTACCAAAAAAGACTCTAGAATATTAACCACAAAAACATGGTCCTCAAATTGAGAAGAATCTGAACCAATCAAGATCAAGAAACATAATCTCTCAACTGAAGTGTGAACCGATGAATCCGATATGTGTCAAGCTATAGCAAAAAAAAGTGGCCAAAAGAAACTAAGAGACTAGATAACCCATATGAGTTGCCAAAAAAATAGATGGATATGGAGATAAAAGTGAAAACTACACTCTAATCAGATTATTATGCAAGAAAACCCCCCTGAATGGAAATTTATCATAGTTCATTTATTACAATAACCCGACGATTGTAAAAGGAGAGAATCCTAAATGTGCATAAATAGAAAAATAAAATAGACCTCAGATCTATTTAGAGGACTGAATCATCCTTCCAATGCCGCAAGAATGACGAAAAATAGATCACCGAGTCAAAAGATATGCCCTCCAGAGTGAAAACAACAACATCTGAGTTCAAAGGCCTATAAAATAAATCTGGAGAAAAATATTGTAAAAACACTAGTGCCACTGGATTGGTGTTGGAATCAGCTTTCCAACGGTATCTCGTTTGTGAAAAACAGAGATTGTATGCAAAACATAGGCCCGATTTGGTGAAAACAGCTCTAGAATGCCCAATAAAAGCTATAGGGCGCCCAGGGGGCTAAAAAAAATGAGCCCCTGGTCCCATGCAGGACCAGGGGGCTGGCGGTTGGGGACTGGGCCAGATCCCCTGGTCGCCCATATGACCACCGCTGGTGTTGGGCGGCCCAGCGAGGGCTGGCGCATAGCACCTGGTCCTTAATAGGACCGCGGCCAACCTGTGTTGAGCCCAAGGGGGCTGGGTGGGAGGCCCCCGATCCTCCATGTGACCGAGGCAGGCCGCGGAGGAGCCCGCGAGGCTGAGTTCGTCAGCGGTGCACTAGAGGAGGACACCGGCAGTGGTGGTGGGCTGGTGGCTACCCGATGGCAAAGCAAAATTATATTGGGCACGGTGGCACGCAAACCTAGAAATGCCTTTTTTTAATATTTTCTCAATTTTTGAGCCTCGTAATGTGTGCTGGGGAGGCCGTACGGCCTCCCTGGCAAAAAATTATTGCCCCAGAATCAACTTTCTCTGAAATCGATCAAACGAAGGGTGTTCTTAAGGTTTTTAGCTGCTACGAATGCAATGGTGACCTCCGTTTCTGCTCAAACTGCTCCAAAAAATCGGCTACCCCTAGAACTTGCAAAAAATCTCCCAGCCTAAAACCATCACAGATCTGGAAAATGATGGCCAAAATTTGCAAAATAAAAGTCAATCCTGACTTTCTCCAGCACTCTAAATCCAATGGTGAGGCTAATCCAAAATGCAACATAGATGAACTAAGGGCATGATACCCTCGAGGGATCCTGAACGAACCCTGCAATGATTTTCTCAAAAATCTAAGAAGGGGTTGCAAATCAAGGCTCTGATACCATGTTAGAAACCAAGATCAGATTTGCAAACAGAAAAGACCTTCCACAGAAGAGAAAATCAGAAAAAACAGAGAGTTGCAAAAAGATGTGCAACATAATATTAGTCGATAATTCTTAATTACAAGATAATGATTTTCTTTATAAAAACAAAGATGCATAACCCTAATCTTATCTTGAGCAACAAGATAGCTCAACAAGATAAGGATGACAACTAATTAACCTAGGAATTAAATAATTACCTAAGTAAACTTATGTAAAGTGTAATTAAATATTAATTACACCAACAGGGACAACAACATTCCTTTCTTTGGTAGTAGAAATTTGACAAATGTGATAGGTTCTGACATGGTTATGCACATCCTTAAACACCGTCAGCCAGTAGTACCTAGCTTACAGAATCTAGTGGTTGGTTGAAGGGTTGGATTTGTGTCCAGTGCCAAATTTGTCATGAAATTCTTTCAGTACCCTGGTTGCTTCTTCTTTTCCAAGGCATCTAAGATAGATTCCCTCATGATTTTTTTTTTACAATATAGATCCTTGTAACACGTAGTTGTTGATCTTTAGTCTTAGAGCATTCTTGTGTACCCCTTGCAGCCAAGACATACACTAGTTGTTCAACAAATAGTAGGCAATGTCATTGTACCACTCTCCAAGAGAAATATCTTCCAACTAGTATTGTTGCATGATGAGTTTAGGTCCTATTTCAGCTATTGTTCGAGTGAGTTCTTTCCCTCAGACCAATTTCATGGGTTGAATATCCATGTCATATTCCTGTAATAACGTGACCCATTTTTCTCTCCATTCTCCTAGCTCATTCTGCATTAACAAAGTCTTGACTGTTGGATCTGGAACAATTGCAAACACCTTGTTCCTCAAGATGTAATGCCATAATTTCTTAACTCCTCTAACCAAGGAATATGATTGTTTTTCAACATTGTGATACCTTAACTCTACATCTTTCATTGGGGCACTCGTGAAGGCAATAGGGTGTTCACTCCCTTCGTCATCTTTTTGCATGAATATGTTGGTGCAAGAGTGGTCTGAAGCAATTGAATAAATATAAAATGGCTTCAGATAATCTGGACTGACCAACACTGGTGTATCAGCAATTTTTTTCTCAATTTCTTTGAAATCTTGCTTGGCTTCTAGCGTACATTCTACTCTGGCATCTTTCTTAATCATAGCATTTAGTGGTTTGATGATTTCAATGAAGCCCGTGATAAACTTTCAGAAAAAGTTGATTTTCCCTAAGAAATATTTCAATTATTTCTTGTTGCCTGGAAGTTGAATCTTTAGTATAGCTTGGATGTTTTTGGGGTCTATTGAGATCCCTTTTTCTAAGATCATGTGCCCTAGTAGCTTACCTTTTGTAACTCCAAAGATACACTTCTTTGGATTCAATGAAATGCCAAACTCTCTGCATTTCTGGAAAACCTTGCACAAATCGGAGACGTGGTCCCCTCTTTTCTTAAAGAACATAGTGAGGTCATCCATATATATTATTATGCACTTTCCAACCATATCCTTGAGGTAAATATCCATTGCACGCTAAAATGTGGCACCAACATTGATTAACCCAAACGACATTCTTCTATATGCGAAAATTCCCCATTTTGTAGTGAAAGTCATTTTGTGCCTGTCTTCATACTGTACCATCACCTGATTGTACCCTGATGAATCCATCCAAAAAGGACATCATCTAAGATCCATTAACTATTTGAAATACTTCATCCAATGAGGGTACTAGATAATTGTCCTTTTCAAAAGCTCTATTCAAATTCTAGAAATCTACGCATAATTTGATCACATCATTCTTTTTTTCTAACCAGAACCAAATTTTCCACCCATGTGGAGTGCCTAACTAGTAAAATATTTTTGATAGACAACAACTTCTAAACTTCTTTGTAGATGATGGGATCTAGCAATGCGTTGATTGGGCACTTCCACTACCAAAAAGGCCTCACATCGGGTTTGAGGGGAATGGTGTGAGTAATAATTGAAGTGGCATATGTCTTTAATTCTTCATAACTCCAAGTAATAACATTATGCTATGTGTGCAGGGCATCTATGATCCATTTCCTTTCATCTCGAGTGCACACTTTTTCGATGAACACATTCTTGATTTCTTCAACCATACCTAGGTTATGAGCATCACACCGGTTGTCAATTGAGTCCTTAGTCTATTGATATTGATCTCTTATATGATCTAAATCAAATATCTACTCCAGATGAACCATACCTCGTGGTATTTTTTTTTAGGTTAATGACTCCCTCTATGTCTAATTCAACTTCCTCAGGCTCTATTTCATCAATAATTTGGGTTGCAAACACATCGGAGCTTGTGATGAAGTCCAAGATATGCTTATCATCATTGACTACTTGGAAATTGGTGACATTTTTGGTAACTGACAAGGTAGAGGTGAGCTCTATAGTAAACTTCTTCAATCTAGCCAAGGACAAAGGCTGGAGGGTGCTACCGGCTTGGGCCAACACATCGGCAGTATGATTTTTGGAACGTGGGATTAGCTAAATATTAAATGCATCCAGTCCCTCTATGAGATCCTAGACTTTGTGCCTATAGTTTTCTAGTCTTCTATCATGATAAGAGTAGAGCTTCCTAATTTGTTTCACTACTAACTCTGAATCATCAAAGCCTTGGAGCATTTTTACCCTTTTCATTAATTCCATTAAGATTCCATGAACTAATGCTTCATACTTTGCTACGTTATTGGTACAATAGAATTGAAGTATGTGGGAAGAAAAATAAGTCTTACTTGTGGGGCTAATGATTTCAAAGCTGGCTCCAGCTCCTTCCTTGGACTTGGACCCATCAAAGTGAGCATCCAAAAATTAAAGGACTCTTTGAATTTGGAGCCAGTGGAGCTCATTTCCTTCCTTGGTAGTATATCTATTTCAATAGCTTTGGGTGACTGCGTGGATTCTACATGGTCTTGGTTTGGCTACTCTATTTGGAGTTCCCCTTTTGGGGTGACTTGTCCCTTAATATATTCAACTATTGTTTGGCACAAGTAGCATTCAAATTATGAGTGGAAATCATTGTGTAGGCTGACCTGATTTTACATGCTCCTAGAATCCATCCAACAATCTAAGGCTACCATCCTCATTGGATTCTTCATTGTCAGATTAAATCAATGCCACTATGCTCTTAGGTGCATGGGTTAGGTTGGTGGGTGTACTGCACAACACAAGAAATACCTCATCGACCACTTCCTCTTTTGGGAATTCTTGCTCATCATGATAAGCCACGGGATAGTAGTTGCCCAATTTTGTTTCTGTGAACAACACCTCATTTGTGTTGATGTACTCCATAATCATGAACTTCATGCAAGGCTCCTGATAGATGTGAATCTTGTTAGGTAGCTCCTTCCACAATAGCCACAAGTGAGAATAATATGTTGCTACATATTTTTTCAAGGCCTGGGTGAAATATTTTCCTTGTATGATGCCATATGTGTCAAGAATGTCTACAACTTGAATATCAATCACCTGCTGCACCCGCAGATCGATAGTAATATGCATGGGTATCTTGTTGATTCCTCCAACAATGTTCACTTCCATCTTGTCCAATTAAGTCACCTTCCATTGAGAGGGAGTTGGAGTTTTCTCTAAGTCTTTGCATACTGCCAAAAGCATAATGTTGGTTGAGGCTACTGAATCAAGCAAGCAATTATGTAGATTATTTCCATATATTCTGATGGTGGTCAAGAAGAGAGGGGTCTCCAACTTCCCTTGGAACAATCCCATTGAAACGTCAGCCTGAGCTACTTAGGCTTTTTCCTTGTCATTGACTTTATCACGGGATTGTGTTGTATTTTTCTCCTTAGTTGTTTGCTTGTCTAATTGCTAATTTGAGGGTTGGTTTGTTTGCTTTCCCAGGATTTCTCTAACTACAGGCTCATTTTGTGAGGTGCCAAAGGATACCCTTTTGGTGGGTACTTCTTGAGTTGACTTGGATGGGTTAGTCCCATTGAGCATCCTAAAGAAGGAATTTCTAACCATTGGGACTCTAAGTAACTTGAAAGCTAACAAGTTTAGTTTAACTTTCTTGAATTCTTCTGCCACATATTCCCCAATTTGTTCATTTTTTTCCTCAAAAGATCTATCTTGAGAGGAGATAGTAGGTTGACTCTGAGTTTGGTTTTTTTGCCTATTCTTATTGAAGTACTAGGTTGGCACTTGAGGGTAACCCGGTTTATTACTGGCATTTGGTTCAGGCGGAGTACTGAGGTTATTGGGGGGAGTAGAGGTCATGAAAGGACCACCTACTTGTCTATTTCTTAAGTTGTAAGGATTTATCCTTTGATGGAATATTTGAACCTCATCTTCACGTGGCTCTTCCTCATCTACTGGACCATTGTATACTAAATCAAAGATTTGGGGGCTTTCGTTGCTTACCTCTTTTGCTTCTTCATTCTTTGGGTCAGTGGTCTCCTTCTTGGGTACATTGGTCTCCTTCTTGGGTACATTGCTTTCACTTCACAAGAAACAAGCTTGATTAACCACTAGTATTAAGGAATCATATGGTTTAGACAAAACTATGTCTCTGCATCTGACATCATCTATAGCATTTTGAACTTCCACTTGGAAAATTTCTATCGCAGTTTGAAATTTTGTACAATCCAACTCAGAATGCCTATTTTTTTTGTGAATGCGGCACCACCTGGATAAGGATGCCTTTGCCAAATACACTCCACTTGTTGTCTTATCAGCATTAGCCACTTGGTCAATAGATGTGGGGATGCCTTTGTTGTTCGACATCATATTCCAAGTGATATTTTATCTTTATGAAGGCCCTCTCTCAAAGCCTTGGCCTGAATTTTGACCTCTCTCATAGTTTTGTCTGGAGGAGGCACCCGCATCATGGTCATCGTGGTTATCTCGAGTGAGATTAGCTTGGATACACCTTTGGGAGACCTGCAGTTGGTTATTTTGTTTCCTCAAGTGTGTCATTTCAATAGACAACTTCTTTACTAATTTCATCAACTCGCCAATTTGATCTTTCTTAGCGTTATTCAATTGTGAGGTTGGACTCTGAAGGAAGATCGGGTGCACTGCGGGATGATTCTGTTGAGAAGGTGGGAACTCAAAGCTTTGCAGGTATGTAGGAACTTGAGGCTACTGAGAGTAAGTTTTTTGTTTCTTTTGTTTCAAGTAATGATGCACTGGAGGTTCCTGGTTCAATGGATGCCCTGGATGAGACACTATCGATAGCTATGGAACTTGATTCATCATTGGTGTTTGATGGCCCAAGGCATGGGTAAGTCATTAGACCTACATTGGATTGGGATATGGTCCCAATGATGGAAGCAGACTAGCAATGTGCTACCCCAAGTTGGTGCTTTATGTGACTACTTCTACATATATGCATCTACCAACCTCACCAGTGGTGGGCGCATTCTCTTTACTAGTGCGGATGTGAGATTTTCTAAGGCTATGTAGTAGACTAATCTGGTTGATGTGTCATTGACCACATAGGGCAATTGCAACTTCATGTACGCTTGAGGGAACTGATCATTGAAGGAACTAATTGGCTTGTTGACCTCCCTTCACATGGACATGAACTATTGATATAGCTCAAAGGGGTTGATCAAGATCTTCAATTTCTACAAGAAAGTGTCCTTTAATTGATCCCAAGTGGTAATGGATCCTGTAGGCAAATGTATGTACTAATAAAAGGCCTCTTCCCCTAAGGAGTAGGAAAAGAGCCTACAAGCCACATCTTCATGTTCTATTTGCATATCCTTTAGGTTTGTTTGGAAGATCTTAATGTGTTCTTTTGTCATCTTTAGTGGATCATGTGGATGGAACTTAGTGAAAAATCCTTTTGAATTCTTAGGCATGTCATGGTAATCATTGCAGGATAGTGGAGATGGATTATTACCCAACCAATCCATCGTGGGAGGTGGAGGCTATGCTAGTTGTGCTACAGTAACCTGTGGCTGAAAAGGAGCAACAGGAATTGAGGTTGTGCCTTGGAAGTGAATTGCTGGGATAGGGGCAATGCTTTGGCTATGGGAAGCAAAGGGGTGAAAGGTAGTTTGGGATAGATGGGGAGAAGAAGGAGATGTCTGAAAGTGAAGGGGAAGAGTGAAGGGAAGGGATGAAAGAAGATGGTGAGGATGGAGGTGAAGTGGGCTAAGTGGGTAGGGCTGAGGCTGATGCTTCCCCTTTCTTGGCTCTTTTAGCCTTGGTAGGGGTTTTAAGCTCTTGGAACTCCCCTTTGTCTAGTGTAGATCTTAATACTCTATGAAACCTTTGAGAGGAGAAGGAATCAATTTGATCCAACCTAGCTAAGAGGCCCTCCTTCTACCACTAGTTCTGTTGATGGGTTTTTTTGCACTTCACAACACAAACAATGCACAAGTGCAATCCCTCTCTTGAAAGGTGAAAATATGCAACTAAGTTTCATACAATAACCCCAAGGTCTCTTAGGTGCCTGGTCATGAATTGAAAAAATAAATTAGTTGGTTGACGTGATTTGCTGGTAATCCCAACAGGCATTTATGGTTCACTAAGTTTGAAAGAAATTGGATCTTCAAATGGAGTTTTGTGAAATTTTGAAATGAGGTGCAATTGTTGCAAGTTCAAAACAACATTCTAAACACCATGCTTAATATTAGATTTGGCTCTACAATGATGTTGGAAATTTACCTTAACTTCAATTTCAAAGAAAATTTAGAAGGGAAAAGGGATAGAAGGGTTCCTAGACCTGAAACTAATGTTGAACAGTAATAATGGAGGATGCTAGAGTGGACAACCTTCCTAAAACTAAGTTCCACTTAACCAAGACAACCTACAGTCTCATGAAACTAGTGCAATCTTCTAAGGTTTGTAAATTTTCAGCTATCCATTCACCATGAAGCATGAATAATAGATGAATTTTAAGTGCAGCAATCAAGGAATGTTCAAACTAACTTTATAATGTTGTTCATCATCAATAAACAACAAAAAGTATGAACAAGGGAGGCATCAACACCATAACATTCTTCACCATTAAATTGCGGCATGAATTAACTAAAAGAAACATAAAACTTAGAATAGAAAAGGTAAAATCTAATTTTGAGGAGAAGAATCATGCACACATGTGAAGAAATGCAAGAATCCACTAAAATAATGCAATTCTCATTAAATTTTTGCAGCATGTCTTTACACAACAACTCAACTCTCTTTTTGAAATGAGAGGAGACCCCTATTTATAGTTTTCCTAAAGTGAAATGAATGACCAAGATTTAATTTCATTGTGTGGCCAAGATTCATTTTACATTAGGGTTTCACCTACCACGTATGTGCAGAATCATCATGGAAAAAACAGGCCCTTAAGTGGTGAAAAATTTAGAAAAATTAGAGTTAGGAAACTTGACATAAAAATTTGAATAAGTTATCTATATTATTTCAAAAATATGTAAGAATAGAACCTGTAGCAAATTGAATGTAGTTTCTAAACTACTAGGTTTATTTTTAAAAAGAAAAAATCTATTTGGTGAAAATTTGAAATTTCAATGCGAGTAGTACTTAAATTTAGGAAAAAATAAGAAGTAGGTGTAATGCTCGACCACCCTAACCACAATAAAATGATAATATTTTTTAATAAGATTTTAGATATAAATAGAGGACTCATGTCCCAATGTGATGCATATTTTTTTGTAATTCTTTTTTAAGTAAATAATTAATTGTGAATTTTTTATTACAACTTTTAAAAATATAAAAACTCGTATGTCTAATCACCTTAACTTGGTCAAAACTTTATGAAATTCATTTTTTTTTAATCTTATAGTATGAGAAGCATAGAATGTGACTCATGTTTCAAATTCAAAAAATGTGATACCATTTAAAAGTTATAAATGTTTTTCAATTAGCCTATCAATCAGGACTTTAGTTGTAATTCAAATAGAAAATGAATAATAAGAATTTATTAAATTCAAAGTAAAGCATAATTTATATTGGTGGAAAGCTGAGAATCTCCTTTAAAAGCCCTTTTCGTTTCATCAATTTTGGGTAAAAAAAAGTCGTCAGCCACATACCCTACACATACCCATTATATTGCCACTTTTCGGCTTCCCACAATTTCTCAGGTACATTATTCTTAACATAATCCCAACTAACCTCCAAAGTGATAACATATTGAATAATAGCCAAAGTTAAAGTTTTCTTGTCCTCTCTACCTACTTGATCATAATTTTTTGTTGTAGGGTGCAACATATCTTCAAAATGTATAAAGCTATTAACCAAATCATATAATCTAAGAGGGAACTAGGTCTTACTGGTGAGGCATTTTGCTCTTCCTAGTTCGAAGATACCTCTTCTAACACTTTTTCCTTCTTCAATTTTGGTTTGGTGTGCACATGAACACCAAAACTTTGTTCTTCATCTTCTTCAGAGGATGACACATAATGAAATATTTTAGAACCAACACTAGGTATCTATGAAGCACTATCACCAGAGGACATGCTTCCTCTCTTATTTCTTACCAATTCAACTGCAGGGTCTTCCTCCTCTTCCTCTTTCTCTTCAATGATACTATGGTTTTTTTCCCTTGTATCCTTTTCCTTCTTTCCTCTCTTGACTAGTGCCACCAGAGGAGTCTCTTTCTTTTTTCCAAATCTTGTATTGGGTCTGGAAGGAGCCAAGCCTTTACCTTTACCAGGAGCACTGGGGTCAACCTTCATTGTAGGAGTTGTGGTTGGTTTTGAAGGAGTAGTCCTACCAAATCTCCTTGGTCCTAATGATTCTCCAACCATTTGCTCTCTTATGGATCTTCCTTGTGCAATCTTCTCATCGATGAATCTAGCCTTTCTAAGAATTTGATCCACATTCTTTCTTATCATAGGCTTCCTATGCTCCAAGTGAACTTCCGTAGATTTTTCTTCATAAGTACCCATTCTGGGTTCACTAGTATCTTTAGGAATTTTCAACAGAACTTGTGCATAGCCTTCAGCTTCACCCTTTGTAATCTCATAACCCAATGGTTGAATCTAGACAGTTCGGGGTTCAACAACTTCAATCATACACTCATCAGAGGATACATGAAATATGATATCATTCTTGTATTTTTCAACAAATTTCTTTGGGATCCTTTCATGTTCATTCATGTTGCTCTTAAATACAGAAAATAATGTTTTCAAGGCATTATCTCGACTCTTCAGATCACCCAAACTATGCATATAGTCAAAAATTTGATGTGCAATAGGTCTAGATGTATCCCAAATCATAACATCATCTCTTCCAGGAAGTCTTTGAAGAAAGTAGAACAACAAACACCCAATTAGGGATCCAAACTTAAAATCATATTTCTTCTCCCTTGTCATCTTTAAGTATTCAAACAATTGCTCCCAGAGAAGTTCACACAGATCATACTCAACACCATTTGTTGTCATGTCATATCCAGTGTAAATTATTGTAGTAGACACTGAAATTTCTCTATTCGTGAAGTAGATCTTGTGTCTGACCATTATAGCTGCATACTTCACAGTAGGATTGGTAATAGGATTTGTTGCAAGAGCCCTTCTGTCAAATGTAGCTCTAGTGAGTTTCATCACCACTTCATTCTTCACAGACTTTAACATAGGTACCGCTCTAGTATCACAGATTCCAGTGATAGCCTTAATTACTTATGTGCTTATGAGGTGAGGTCTGTCAGTCCACAAAAAATTATCATGCATTCTGTTGAGAGATGGTTTAACATATTTATCATCAACAATAGAGCTAAAGTTAGGAAAGTAATTCCATCGATGCAACTTCTTTGCAATAGCATTTGCATACTTAGGTTTTATCAAGAATTCATCCTCGGTGAGCTCACTATGCCATATTTCTATCAATTTACTATGATTTTATCCTTAGTCTTAACACAAATTTGCATTCTAGTTTCTTTAGTAGTCATGACACTATGAGGAATCGATGAGAAGGCACCCAAATAGTCATCTTCGAATACCTTCATGGAATACTTCTTATAGGAAGGTCTAGGTCTTTTTGACACATTTGTGACTATATGGGTTTCCATTTCTCCACAAATAAAGCTAAAATTATTTCATGAAGAAGATTCACACAAATCCACAACAACTTGGAAGAGTAAAATATATTTTTCCTTCGCGAAAACCAGAAATAGGGTTTGCATAGCTCACTCTCCAAATCGCCTCAAGAATGCTCCAAATCGCTCTCCACTTTCTTCAAATTCACAAGTGATCAAAATTCCTTACAAATCCTCTTTATAAACCAATTATCTACCCTAATTTGCATTAAATGTGGTAGATTTCAAAAAGTTGATAAAAACCTTCACTACACAGAAAAACTCTAATTTGATCCACAAATGATCATGCTTGCACCTTTTCTTCTGGTTCCTTTTACATAGGGTCTTTTAATCCATTCCCTACAATCATATCTTCATGCCAAAGTCTAACACACCAGATATCCAGGGGGTTTGAACAATTTAATGTTAATGCTCCCCCTAAGACCATGTTGGGTCTAATTGTTGAAGGAACTGTCTGCACCAAATGAGGGCACAGACACATTTGATGTTTGTGGCTCTTCTTTCTTCTTCCAAATCTTTTTCATTTCTTGCTTAACCTCAATCTTGTCAATTTCCTTCACTGGTTCATTCTTCTTTACCAGATCAAGTTGCTTTCCCCCTTTACTTCTACTTACTCTTGAAATGTGTCTGGGTTTATTGCAGTTGTAGCAGACAACATTTTTTTGATTTGTTTGACCTCCATTACCCCTTGATATGCACTAATTTTCTTTGTGTCCAAACTTATTACATGTTAAATAGTAGTCAACAAATGATTGATTCATTCTTCACCCATTAAACCAATTCACCATCTAAATTCTACATTCACTAGCTCTATGTCCAACTTTCTTGCATGCAAAACATTGTCTGGAGAAGGGACTAGCATACTAGTTTATTCTGCTTCAACACATTGTTTCCTTGTGATGAAATTTATTGCATGAAATGAAAACACCATTAAAAGATGGATACCTTTAAGCATTTGGTTGTCTAATAGGTGGTCTTCTAGAAAAGCTTCTTGGATTTCTTTTTTTTTTTCCTTTATCTTGATTGTTTTGATTATCCACTATGTTTGGGGTCTGCAACAACTTTAGAGCTTTCACCTACTTCCATTCCCAAACCACCTTTATCTTTAGTTGGTTTCTATCCTACAATCAACTCATCAAACTTGGTGGAGCTTTTCTTGAACTTGTCTTCATAGATTTTTGCATTATCCATATTTGTTTTCAGGTTTACCACTTCTTGCTCAAGCCTTGTGCATTCATCAGTCTTTCTTTTCACCATTGTATTCAAAAAATCTTCAATTTTCTTCTTTTCCTCCACTTGAACCTTCAATCTGGTGATCTCTTCAGTTGCTTGTCTTAATTGCTCACTTACTTCTCTATGTATTTCTTTGAATTTCTTCAATTGCTCTTTCAACTTTTGGATGCATTCATTTGCTTCATCAAGATTTTTTTTGAAATCTCTATTTTCATTTTCAGCCTTCAAAATCTTCAAGAGCAGCTTGTAGTTCTTCTTTATCATCCATTTTTTCAATCTTCAAGATCTCCCTCAAGCTACTAGGCTTCTTCGAAGGAACTAGGATCTGATACCAATTGTTGAATACCCAAGATACTAAGAGGGGGGTGAATCAGTATCTTCTTAAACTTATTGAACAAACACCATCCAATTATTCCAATGCATATAACAATAAGAATGAGAAAGAGCATTAACAGAACATAAAAGCACACAACACATGAACACCAAGATTTTTATGTGGAAAACCCAAAAAGGGAAAACCACGGTAATGATTAGCTCACAATATAGTATAACCAATTATAAGATATTACAAGGGGTGGCTCACTATCCAAAATGAGAGGCTCACTGCCTACAAAAGATACAATAACAAAATGGCTTATAGCCAAAATATGAACTAATAAAGTTACACCTAACAAGTGTTGATTCAATTCCTTTGATGCTTAGTAAAATGACTTTACACACTTCATCATCTTCGTATACTTGTCTATCTTCACACACACTTCAGACCATCAATCAAAAAAAATTCATATACATATATATATATATATATATATATATCTGATTCATCCACAAGCATTAATTAGGTCAACCTAATTAGATGCAACCCTTATTCACCAAAAAGACCAACTGTCAGCTTCAAGCTTGTAAAAAACCTTTACAAAAACAATTCAAATGTGTAACATGCTACAATATGTCGGCATGGACCTAAGATAGGTCACACATATATCCGTAATACAAAATTTTTTTTTATAACATCAATTACTTATTAGGTGGGCTAGGGATAGACCTAATAACAAAATGCAACAACAGGGTAATTCCAACTCACCATACAAGCATTTGTGCAATGAGATTCTAAACATACAAGCTTCCAACATCCAAAAACCATTTCCCAAAACCGCAAGTAATGATATTCATCAACGGAGGATTGTGGGCCAAAATACCGAAGGATAATAACTACATACCGGTTCATAATACCGAATCAAACTTGAACTTAAACTTGTAGTTGCAACTCATATAACATGGTGACATCAATGAAAACAAAAAAATTGTATAATGAGATGTTCTTCTTCATTATTCCAAGATAAAGTCTCCTTGGGAATTCAATAGTGGTAGACCTATTAAAAAGGGAAATGATTTGTGTATAAACATTTATAAAAGGAAGATTGTGGATAATAAAAGATGGTTATAAGACATAAAATATGATAGTCATTTTCAATGGATATAAGGGAAATCCATATGCAAAGGATACTCTCTATGATTGTAATAAATAGGATAAGTTCCATGAAGCTAAGGGAAAATCAAGAAATAGGGACAGTTACTATAACCAATGGATAGTGAAAAAAATTATGAGGATAGTTAGCTCATACATGATAGTAAATATGACCTTAGTCATAGTTGAAGCTAGCATAAGTGGATATCAAGTAATTGCATTGAGATTGACCTCATTAAAATAGGATAGTCATTGTTATCAATGTTTATAAAACATGAAAAGATAGAGCACAATTATCTTGAAGACTTTTAAACTGTCATCTTCAGATATGAATGATAGTCATGAAAGATCAATCATGAAGGATTCATGGGACAATTATAGCCACATGACAATGGTTGATAAGTGAGATCTAAAACACTTGTTTATTTAGGTAGAAAAGGATGGATAAAAAGAAAGAGAAGCTATAGTAATGATAATTTAGATAAAGAAAAGATGCACTTGTAGGTTACTTTTGAACACCCACATCAAACCCTAATGAGATTTGTCTTGAGCATTTATTTTCAAACGAATAGATTTGAGGG
The DNA here is from genome assembly GCA_007258455.2 of Sequoia sempervirens. Taxonomy (NCBI): domain Eukaryota; kingdom Viridiplantae; phylum Streptophyta; class Pinopsida; order Cupressales; family Cupressaceae; genus Sequoia; species Sequoia sempervirens. The sequence continues at coordinate 64,491 of VDFB02319525.1, forward strand.
AAAAACCTCGCAAATTGTTAGTAACTAGAGGAAAAAATCCCTACTAGTTTGTAAATGGCCAAGTACGAAAACCTATTGGACAAAGAAGCGGTACTCACCCATAGGTCATGACAAAATTTTAATGGTGGTCAACATTAGTGATATCAAGATAGTAAAACATACATATTTCCATTTATTCATCATTGTTTTCCTTACAAAGACATAAATATTGCCATTCATAACCAGAAAAACTCCTCATAACCAATAAAACTCATTGACACTTCAACAATGAGACTACTATCATGTCTTAAACATTTCATGGCCTGTGATCTTCTCAAAAGATTTGCATTGTGATATGAAAGTATCACCTATGAATTTGGTTATTTTCCTAATAAGAGCTTTGATTTCCTAGTTTGGGCTTATGAAAGGGATAAAACCTTCATGAGGAGAAAAGTGAGCTCTTCCTCAAAACTTCAAACAAAACTAAAAACCCTAACAACATAGAGTATACCTACCAAGATATGAGGATGAAGGCTTCCAGGAAAACCTCGAATATTACTCAACGTGGGCATGATATATCCTCAAAACCTTGGAAAATCTCCTCGTGTATCCAACTTGTCTTCAAACCCTTGTGAATCTCTGTAGTGTGGATGAATTCAAAGGCAACAAAGAAATTTTTTTTCAAATCAAACTCAACATGCCTTTATCCCAAGTCTTCTCAACAATGTGGATAGATGCTAGTGCAACCAACTACTGGTTCTACACCATTCCCTCAAAAAATCTTTGGACTTCTTCCAACTAGCAAACTAAAAAACCCCTAACCTTCCTCTTGTTACATGGCTCAATAGACACAAGGAATGGAAATTCTCTTTTTCATTGTTTGGCGCCCAAAAAAAACTTAGTCAAAATTCTCTTTTTCATTGTTTGGCATGGGTGATCCCACAATACTGGTTTACAATTTTTGGCCAAACTGGACATTGAACTAATTTTTTTTAACTAAATCTTAACTTTCAAGCACCTATAGCTACTAAACCATGAGGAATTTGAAGATGATGAAAACTAGTGATTTGTGACATTTTTTTGTAGATTCTAAATATATATTTTTAAAAAAATTGAATCAAATTGCCTTTCTTTTTCCATCTCCTTTGAAAACTAGTTTTTATCAGTAAACACCATTTTTAAAGAGTGATGCTCATCGTAAACAACATAACCCTTTTTCTATGAAGGATAAAATTATAATTTTTTCGAATTTAGCTTTGTAACTATGATATCTAGCATGTTCATTTGGTTTCGTAGTGCTTTATTGATTTTTTTTTTCTTAATCAAGTTTTGAAGTCAAACCAATTACAATTTAGACATAGGCGGACTGTAAACAACATAAATACTTTTGTATGTATCGAAATTCAATTTTTATTTTTTAACTAGATCAAGGACATCAATACCTAGCAAGAACATATTTTTTAGATTTTTTTTTATAATCTACTATTTTCCCACATGTGTAGAACAAAGATCTTGATTTTTGTTGAAAAACCTACATTCATAAAATAAAAAATAAATTTAATAATCAAATTAAATATATTTAAAATTATACTTTTTGAGAAACTTATAATGAGGACTACATACTTATAAAAAAAATAAAAATTAATGAATTAATTTGATCCCCCAAAAGATAAATCAAAAGTGGTTTTTAATCAGCATTTTGATAGGTGTAAAGGAGACTCTGTTATAGGTATGGTTTAAAACTAGCGAGGTTCTATCCAAGGGGTTTGATCTAAGGTGGTTTGATCAAACAATCTTCAATTGGAATCCTTTAAATGAAACTTTTCAAGGCTTAAATCATTATATTTTCTAAAAATATGTTATTTTAGCAAAAATCAAGATGTCCCAAAAAGTGTTAACCACTATTGTGGGATCACCCATGCCCAAAAAAAACTGTCTTTCACTAATATCTCCTTTTTTTACCCGATGATCAAATTAGTCATTTATAGTTGTGTTGCAAAAATTTACTAGAATCTAGTCATTTTTAGTTGTTGTGAGTAAAATTTTTAGCCATGTAGTCATTTATTTTCCAAATTCTACTAGAGTCTCCTACTCAACCTTTAAATTTTGATAACTTAAGTGCAAGTGAAATCACAAGCATTTTGATTGATTTCAATAGACAAATTGATGAGCTTTAAAGAAAACAAGAGTTTGACCTACAGTAGGAGTGGGCTAATCAATCCTATCAGGGGTAGTAGTGTTGTTTCCCACAACATGATGAGTTTTTCCATCAAGCTCATTATTTGTAGCAGCAAAATATTGAAGCTTCGTGGAGGTATGAGCAGTAGTTGGAGGCACAAAGAAGGAAGCAACAAAAGGAGTATACAGGGAATGATGTCATTGCTAGGGAAGAGAAAATCATACTTCCCCTTGCTCTAGCACAAATTCTCGAGACTCAGGAAGCCCCTTGTGTGCCTAGTTTCAAACAAACATCTCCACTAGTTCCAGAACATCCTGATAAGGAGGAGGTAAGAAAGAATAAGTTTGTGAGCTTCAAGAAACCTAGAAAGCCTCTTGAAATTCCAATTACCACTCCCTTTGTTCTAGAACAACCTATTGTGCAAGAGGTTTGTAAGAATTTTTTTTTTAGTTTCAAGAATCCCAATCAGCCACTTGAAACCCCTATTGAACCTCTTGTGCCATCAAGTGGATCTTCCATGTTGGAGATCCTAAGTTTTGTGAGCCTCCATTCCACACATGAACCTATCCTTGAGGAGGTAATTTTTGTGGAGCCTTCGTGTGCTCAAAATAATGAGTGCCTTATTTTGCTACAAGAAAATAATGAATATGGAATAGTGTTGCAGCAACAAGACATTAAAAAGGTAGAAAAATTTGATAGAGTAGAGGAATCAATCCTCTCATTTGATGTCCTCCCTTGTTTTGTTGAAAATGGAGAGGATAGATCAGCTATACCTACATCAATTGAAGCCTCTGAGCAGCTTGGTCTCGCCTTGATGGATGAAGATAATTCCATGGTTTTGGAACAACAACAGCAGACATGTTTATCCCATGTTATTGTGGATGAAGATCCCCAATCTATTGAGGTTTGCAGTTGTGAGGTGGAGGACCTCTTTTGGGATGTTATAGAAACCTTTTTTTTAGGTTTAAATTTCAAATAATCGCCCCCAAAATAGGATCTTTGTGAGAAGAAACATGAAAGTAAGGAAGAAACAGAGGACATGGCAACCATTACATGCCACAAGTTTAATTTTTTTGTAGATCGTTGCCAAGAAGAAATTAAAATAGAGGGACAACTTGAAGAATTTAGTTCTTCACTTGAAGTGTCTCAAACATATAAGGTTTGTGTTGATGAAGTGTGCATCAATGCAAGTGATTTAGTAGTTATTGAGTAGCCACACATTTGTTTGGAGAGTAACACTCCCATTGTTCAATTTGTTTGTATGCCCGAGTTTCAAATTTTCTATTTTGAGGTGCATGAGGAAGGTCTTTCTTGTGAAAATGAAAAATCAGATTTTTCATTTTGTACATCACCATGTGAGCTAGAAACTTTCTCCTTTTTTTAGCTCATGCATTGAGGAGGTCAGTAGTAATAGCATTGGCCTATCCTTTTGTGAGGTGAGGTCTCTTCCCTCTACAAAAGGTTTGCTCTTGGATGTTGACCTATCTTCAAAAAAATTCACCCCTACTGTTGTATGTTCAGTTGAGGCACCAATGTTAGATGAATCTAAAACTTGGATTATATGGTTCCCTTGCAATGGAAATATTTATAGTGATGTGTAGTTACGTGCATGTTGGCAATAGTTTTTAGTGGTTGTAGCTGGGTGAGGTCTACAACTATGGTTTGAGGGAGATCAGCTCCTTCAAAAGGTTCATCTTTGATAGAGGAAATCTTGCATTTTTTGTTTCCTATTAGTGTAATTTATATATTGTAAATACCTTGCTTTCCATGAAGTGTGTTTGCAAACCCTGCATTCTCCTTAAGGGAATGTATTCTCTTAGCTTTAATGATTTTCTCCAAGTGTAGTTGCATATTTTTTGTTTTTCTTTGAGGAGGCCCAACTATTAATTTTTCCCCTCATGACTCCATTCCTAATGGACTGATAAGGCCTCTAGATCCCATGATTAACAATCAATCATCTCGTAGAATTCACCATTAATGTTAACATTTCATGCCCCCCTTTGATGGCCCATCATTGATAATTGATCTGAGATATCCCCCATGGGCCATCTTACCTGTTTTCTCCTTGAAGTTTCCTAAATTTTGCTAAGTCTTAGAATTTCAAGTTTTTGGGTTGTCTCTTACTCTCTTCCTTCATGCCTTCTCCATCGCTCCTCCTTTCCCATCTTTCCTCTAAGTGTTTCAAGTGTCATCCTTCAACCTTACCCTTTACCCCTTACCAATCCCTCTCCTCTTCCATTTTTACCTTTCTCCTTTCGTCCTTCGGCCTTCGATCTTCCATCTTCCCTTTTTTTCTTTCATTTCACAAGGTGTAAGCCTTCCTCCTAACCTCTGAGCTCCGAGGGTTTGAGTTCTAACCTCCAAAATCTGACCTCTTGCTTTTGGACTTTGAAATTTTCACTTTCTTCCTTCTCCCTTCTCACTTTCACTTTTTTCTTTGAAAATTCAGCTAAGTGTCGAGTTTTCAGGTTTCATCCTTCAGCCTTCCCCTTTACCTCTTACCCTTCTTTGATAAGAGGTATCTCATCTCCTTTACCTCTTATATTTGGAGGTAACCTTATTTCTTACCACCAATGTTTCCTTTGGACTTCACAGTTCCTTTCTCCTCTCTTCTTTCCTTTGGTATTTGGTAAGCTGTAAGGTCGACGCTTGACTCCCAGTCGGCCAATCACTAATGTCTAATAGATGCATTTTTGAGGCTCTAGACCATTTAATTCAAATTCTTGCAAAGGTGATTTTCCAGGCCCGACGCCCTGACCTTCCTACATTTTGAGGTATTTTTTGGGCAATTTTTTTGATGCTTAATTTCACTTTTAAGTAGCCTATCTAATTTCTTGGGCTTCAAGGACAACATTTATTGCATCCCTTACCTTATACAAGTGGATTTCATGGGTTCATATACCCATTTATTGATCTTTGTTGAATTCCTAGTGGATCTATTCCCTAATTGATATTTTCATGGAATGGCTCCATTATTGCTTGCACAATATTTTTTGCTAACCCTGGTTAGGGTTAGGGTTCAACTTGTGCTTCTAATTTATGCATGATCTATAAAGGAAATAAATGTATTCATTTCAATGATTCTTCTATCTCCTCTGGGGTTTTTCTTTGGCAGACTTGCATTTTTGCATCCCTATTACTATAAAGATTGGATTTTGTCCTCTACATCAATGGAATGCATCAATTTTTCCTCTTATCAACTCTTTTGTGTTTGAGTAAGTTATTACCTTCACATTTTAGTGTTTATGGTATTTTCATGCATGCATGTTTGTCTCAAATGGTTTATAGTTGCTAGTTTGAGAAACCTTGCTTTCCTTCCAACTCCTTGTCAAACCCTGACCTTCTTGTATCCCTTTGAGAATTGACCAAATAGAGAGTTGTGAAAGTCCCCTTACCCCTCTTGAACAATGTATTATGCAATATTTTTTAGGAAGAAATAATCTTCCCATCTTGGTGTATCACCTCCATCTTCCCTTTCATGTTCTCCTTCCCCCCTTTTCCTTGTGAGTTGTCAGTGGTAGGATTTCATGTGTTGGGTTGGACCAACACATTGCACTAGGATTGAAAAAGGAAGTTGGCATTTTCCAGAGATTTGACCTCATACACACAAATTTCCCACGCCTTGAGTTTGTTTCCATTGTTTCATTGGAATGTTGAGCTTCATGCTCAGCAAGGTGAAATTTCATGTGATAGTAGTTTCCCTTGAAGATGTGCTCCATTAGACCATGGAAAATTGGAGGTATGCTCATAGATGATAGAATGATGGTAAGGGGGGTGAAATGGATGGGAAGATAGTGAATGGATGTGGATTTATGCAAAGGCTTGGACAAGAGGGATGGAAGGATGACAAATGGATGTTGGATAATGGATGGATTTATGGAAGACGTATGGATGAGTGGATTGAAATGTTGGCAAGGTCAACATTGGCACACACCTTGAAGGGTGGTGGAATTGTGGAAGAGAAGTGGACTTTTCATTTTGAGGTTTAGATGGAGGAGTGGATGTAAATTTTTAGATATAAGGACCCAAAACGGATGGAGGTGATGAAGAATTATTAGATGGGGTGGAGGACTTAGTATTGGATGGAGATTTTGGATAAGCAAGTTTGGATGCCAATTTTGATTTGTCTTTGGGATGCACTACTTATATGAATGTTTTTGGAATCCATATGGTTTTTTACTTTTACTTTTGCTTCATGGGCCTTTTTGGCCTTTTTTATTTAAATTTTTTATTTTGATCATATTTTTCTTTATTTTTGTATGTCTTTGTTATAGGACATGTCGATCCTTTTATTTTTTGTGGATTTTTGGATTTATGCATTTGATATTTGGCATCCAAATTGCTTCCAAGAGAAATGGGATTGGTGGATGAAGAGGAATGATATGGAGATCTTATGAATGGGTTAGTGTAGGTAGGATATTGGAAGGATTTAAAGAATGTGTGCCTTTGGTGATCTTGATTAGGGATATGAGGTGATGGATAAAGAGGATAATGGGATTTTAGAGTAGGAATGATAGGTGATGGAATGTAAGGACCCAAGATGGATGGATGGAATGAAGGACTCAGTTTTGGGACTTAAGGTCCCAAGATGGGTGGAAGGGATGAAGTCTTGGGCTTTGGAATATAAGCATCCAAGATGGATGGAATGGATGAAGGACTTGGTTTTGAGACATAAGGGCTCAAGATGGATGGAAGGAATGAAGGCTTGTGCTTTGGAATATAAGTATACAAGATGGATGGAAGTGATGAAGGCTTGGGATTTGAAATATAAGGGCCTAAGATGGATGAAAGTAATGAAGGCTTGGGCTTTGGAATATAAGAACCCAAACTGGATTTGGAGGATGGAGAATATGAATGTTTGGATTTATATCTAGCATGATTTTCAATTTGGGGTGGATGGAAGGAGTACCAACATCTAGATATTTATATCCAAGGCCATGATAATGAGGATTTTCTTGGATTTGGATGGGTTCTAATATGACTTGCTCATGTAGGCCTAATCCTTTTACTTGATAATGCATTTTTCGACAAATCCTTTTTCCAATGGGATACTTGTTTTTAAAAAAAGACGTGAGTCCATTTTGAGGAGGATATGGCATGAAAGGAATGATATGTTCTTGAAGAAAACTAGATTGAATGAATGTGGAAGAACCCATTTGATAGTTGTGGGATTCATGAGTAGCTTGGATGGGGGTGATGGGATCTTGTGGAGGATTAGGATCATGACATGGAGATGAAGGGATACTTGGATCATAAGATGAAAATGGAGGAAAACTTTGATCTTAACTTGGGGTAGTCCATCATGGGATGGGGCGGAATGTATATATGTCTCTTTATAGGAAGGGGATCATGTGATAGAGTGGATGGGATATTTTGATCTTGATTAGGAGGGGTATCATTAGATGGGGTGGAAGGTGTACTTTGATATTGATTTAGAGAGGGATCATGAGATGGTATGGAAGGGATACTTTGCACTTGATATGTAGGGGAATCCATGTTAGCATGCTTTGGATTATTATCTTGACATGGATCTGATTCTAAAGATTGGGTATGGGTTTGGATATGTATAGGGGACTCTTGGATTGATTCCATATTTTGACATGATAGGGATGGGTTTGGAATGGAGCTATTTGAAGTGGTATTGATTGATAATAGAGTGAATAATGGTGTTATATCTGGTACTTCTGATTCATAGAAGGAATTTTTATCAAGAGATGAATTATCTTGGACTTCATGATTACCTATTGTGGATAGCCCTTGGGGATAAGCTTGAAAGGTTTCATTATAGGGTGAATTATTTGATGGATATGGTGTGGATTATTTTTAAAAAGATTTAGGGGATGAAGGAATGGTGGGAGAAATAGAATCATCTGAGGTGGATGTATCATTGGTGTGATCTCTTTGGAATGATCCATTGCCAAACATAGGTGGATGATTTTGATCATGCTTGGAAAATGTGTCTTGACACATGCTTAATTTATTATTAGGTGAATTATTGGGATGATATTCAATAGTAATGTCACCTTGATTGATAAATTCTTAGATAATATTCTTAATACTATGGAAATTTCTTTCTTTGTGACCTTTGCTTAAGTGATACTCACAATATTCATTATCATTCCACCCTACCAGTTTGAAAAATCTTAGTTCATAACTAATAATCTTAGGAAGTGTGATAATATTAGATGCAATTAACTTCCTTAAGGTCGATTCAATAGGATCCTCCTAAGGCATATATGTTCTATTTGGATTATAGGTGGTGTATGTCATTTTGGGTGCAGTTCTTTGTGCCTTCTCCTCATTATTTGATGGGGTGTGATTGCTTGTTGTGTGGATAAGTGGAAGTGAGGTGTTTTTTGGTTGGTTGAATTTTATGTTTATCATGTGCATTTGTAAGGTAGGATGTGGTATGTTGGATTTTTGGTAGAAGTGATTTGTGAATTGGAAGTTTTTTGGTTGAGGAATGATTTGGATGAAAGATTGATTTCCCTTGTCAAAGTTAGGATAAGGATGACTAATAGATGTTGGTTGGGGATCAATGGTATGGTTTGTGTTAACTGGTTCTTGATAATGAGGATAGATGGATGGATTACTAGAGCCTATTAATTTTTGGTAAGAGGGTTAGATGGGTGGTTGACTCGAGACTGTGGGTAATAGGTATTGACAATTGAGGATTGATCAGTATTCAACTTGACTATGAAGAAGATCAAGGTAAAATGAATACATGGTTTTGATTTTGCATTAATATGGATAATGGAATGGTTTGGATGGATAAGTTTGTGTAATTTTGGTTTGGATGCAAACACTAGTACAAGGTAATGCTAAGAAATAAAAGACTTTTTTTGGATTTTAGGACTTTTCTACTTTTTTTAGATTTTATAATTAAGAATGTAAATTCATAACATAAATAATACAAAAATACAAAGTCCTAGGGCTCAATTTGGATAAGGTTTCCATTTCGATTTCAAGTGGTGATGGTGATCTAAACATTCAAGAACATAAGACACATTAACAAGCCTAACTCAAGTGGGATGTGGCCAAAATGTCTCAAATAGGCTTTACACGCTCAACTAGGGGTATCCTATATATACCACAAGGGTACGTGAGGCCTAATCCATAGATGAAAGGAAATACTACCAAAAAACTAAGAGGAAAGGATAACCCACTCTCCACCTTCACTTCTCTAAGGTATAAAGTTCTTATAGGCTTAGCCTAGATTGACAATATTTTACTTCCAAGAGGAGTGTCTTTCGATTCACACTCCACTGGAACATGGGAGTTGAGGTCATCCCCTATAGTGATCACTTCTCTAAGCAGGCATCCTAAAAAAAAAAAGAAATATCACTTATTTCTTGTGCACTCAAGGTCATCACTAGGATGCAAGAGGAGAGCATACATAAGTAGATATTGGGGATTAAAATACGAGTTTATTTTAAGCCCAAATACAAATGTGTATGATCAATTTTAAGCCCAATTTAAATATGTGGAAGACACACCAAGCAAGATGATCTAGAAAAAATAAATGATTCTTATGATGGATAGCAAAGATTTTGATTACTTGGAATGTAAATGAGATAGTTTATAAAAAATTAACCTAGATTTAATGATTTTCAATCATGTTTGAAACCCCCTAATCCAATATGATGAGCTCCAAGCTAGCTTTTATCCTCCTTCAATCAAATGTGTGAACACATGCCAAACATGATAGTCCAAAGAAGAGAAATTTATTACAAAAATTATTTTCTTATGACGTTAAGAATAATGAAATTCTTTCAAAGATCATAAATTAATCTTATAATGCAATGAAATATGTGTAAATAAAATATTTGCTCATCACAAGACTATAATTTTATTTTTTATTTTTTTACCAGAGTCAAACAAGATCTGATTATTTTGCTATATTTTTTACCCCAAAAATAAAAATTCAAACAAGATACCCCTAAGAGATTTCTGATAACATTACAAAAAAGTAATTTTTTTAGAAAATTCCTTAATTTGAGCCCTAGGGAGCAGATTTATGAAGAAGTTATAATTTTCAAAGATTTGATTTTTTATTAATTATTTGAGGTCAAAATAAAAAAATGTAAAGAACAAAACCCCTATAGAAATTTGAGAGCTTTCTAGATCTACAAAAATTTCTAAAAAATTCACTGATTTGCGACTAGAATTTATGATTTATGAAAAATAATAAAAATATCATAACTCGCTCAAAAATATCGACCTGAAGTAGATTTTTGGACTGTAAGTTTATGATAGGATATTGGAACTTCAAATTAAAAAAAAATCATTGTTGTTTGGGAGATATTATAAGATCTTTGAGAATTAGTAATAATAGCATAACTCGCTCAAAAATGTCGACTTGAACCTATTATCAATCAGATATGCACCCTTCATCAGATTTGCAAAAATCAGACTATCTATTGAAACATGGAAAATCTTTTCAGATGTGGGTGATCTATGCAAAAATAGAATCTCTAGAGTGAGTTGGTTCTCCGAAAGATGAATCCTATTCTAAGTGATTTTCAGGTAAAGAGTTAGAAGGATGAACTAAATTTAAAACTTAAGACTGAAATCCTAACACTTAAACTATTTGACCAACTTCAAGAAGAATCTGATAATAACTCACTCTCACCACCTCTTTAAAACTTTATTCTCACAATCTCACAACACATATAATCCAAAAGTGATTTGTGCAAAGGTTTAAAATAAACACAAGACACAACCTGAATAAGCATGCAACTCCTACAAATTACCTACCAACAGTAAGACAAGAAAAGGATTCAATAGATGTGAATCACAAGACACATCAAATTACTATTGAAAATCATAAACAAGAACTGAGAAAGGAAAACTCTATTGTTTTATTGAGTGAAGGAATGAAAACTCTCCAAATCTAAGTAGAAAGAAGTTTCCAAGCTCAAAAATATGTCAGAGCAAGAAACTAGAATCTGAACTGGGAAGAAGAAGAAAGCTAAGTCTTCTTCAAGATAAATCCCTCAAAAAACCCCTAATCTGAGCTCACCAAGAAAGCTCAAGGAAAAGGTATCAAAATTGTCTCAAAAGTCTGCACAAAAGCAGAAAAAATTCACTTTTTCCATGTTCACACTGTCCAACCTCTAAAAATAGACTAAATCTGTTTTTAAAGCAAATAAAACAACTTATCCATCTAGCAGGCATCTCAAATCTGACCAAGACAGTACCTCTTAAAAATCTACTAAAAATAGCAAAGAATAAAGCGATTTATAAAAACACCACTTTAATCCCGCTTTACATGATATGCAGATTTTCATAATTTGACTAATTTTTGCAACTAAACATTTAGAAAATATTTTGCAAAAATACAACTTGTCTCTCCATTTACAATATTTATTTTCTTAAAAAATAATAAAACATATAATGAATATCTCTTATCATATCCCCTAATTGATTTCTCCAAAATCAATCTGAAAACAAGATCCTAAGTCATAAGTGCAATGATTTTACAACTTTTATTGATTTCTCACAAAATCAATCAAATATATCTATCACTATCCACTCCTTACCAAGGCACCATTAATCACAAATTTCTAAAGTTCATAGCCCCCTTACATTGCCAAAAATTCATCAAAGAAACCTAAGGACTTAAGCAAATAGCACCACCATGTTTACAAGGCTCGACCTAGGTGTTGAATAAGACATAAAAGAATAAGCCTAAAGATTATAATCTTAAATGAAAAGCCCATTTTCAAATTAGGGCATGAGGCCAGACAAAAATAAAAGCAAAACCCTAAATTTGGGTCATTTTCATTTGGTGGCTTTTGGGGAAATTGCTCTGCAAGTAGCACCGCCAAGTATGGGCTAGGGTTTCAGTTGGAAACCTCCATTCAAGCTTTCCTTCCTTTGATTCTCCATCAGGTTAGATTTCTACCACTCATGATAAGGTTGACTGTTATTTTTATTTTATTTCTTGGCTCCTCTTGATGGTAAAATGAAGGCCTCACAGGCCGCAGCCATGAGATAACTATCTGATGCCATTATTTCATTTTTTGTGCTGGATTTTGATATCTCTATGTTCCTTCACCCACTAGTCGACATGCAAGAGCTGAACTGAGTGCTTTATTTGTATTTTGAAAGCTCTTGTTGTTCTATTTGCTTTTTGTTCCTTACAAATCTTACAAAATCTTGAAAATATGACAAGACACAACTTCTTAATCTCTTTACCGGTCATTTGGAAACTCTGTAGCTTGACTCACCAAAGGATTTTCACATCTTTTTATTCTAAAATAGAAACCTGATATGGGCATTTGTTGTTTTCAAGAAAACACACCTATGTTGTGATTTTCTGTTAGGAACCAATGTGATTCATAGTGACATGGAGAAAACCAAGTTCTTGGACAAAACCCCATATGGATATTCTACATCTTAGAAAAAAATTGTTTACCTCCTTTGGAGCTCGCTCGACCCACTATGACTATTGCTTTCTTTTGAAATCTCTGCGGTTTCCTTATAAAACCCTTCATGGGTAAACTGAAAATTGTAGAATCTGTATTTTAATTCAAAACCCCAATGTGGGTATTATGAAAAAATAAGCAAAAATTTGTATTTGGTCATGTACTCAAAATTTGGGCTTGACCCACCATGGCATTTGTTACATTCAGAAATTCCTCAATTTTTCATCATATGGGTATTTGATATCTTGAAGAAACCTGTGTATTTTGACTGAAACCCTCATATGTGTATTCATTATGAGAGCTAAAAGCTCAAAATTGTGCACTACATTTAAGTTGAGATCTCCATATATTTGTATTCATTTGAAAATCTTTCTTGTTTCTCTTGTTTTCACTTTTGGGTGCCATTATCATGTTGTTTTGCACCCTCCTTACACACAAAAATCTCTTTGATTTACATCTATAGATTGGTCTCTTATTCACTTAGTCACACTCTTCAGGAGTGCACTCCAAACCCTCACTGAAACCATGTTCTTTGATATATTCTGCTCATTTTGAAAAAGACTTTTATATATTTAAATCCTTGAAAACCTATTCACATTTGTTTGTCTGATAATTGTAATTCCTTGAAATATACTTGAATGATTGAATGAATCTCCCATTTTGATTATCTCCTTTACTTGAAGCAACATTGCACTCTTAGCCAAAATGAGGCTGGTTGTCTTTGTTGTATGGACTCTTATAGTCCTTCATTCTGATGAGAAACTGGGACTTCTCTTCACCTGCCTTCATTATGTAAAATTGTTTCATGCACAATTACCTTTCTCCAATGAAAATAGCAATAGTTTTTGTTCTCCTTTATTGAACAGTGCTTCTTGTAATGAGGCATTATGGATGGTTATTCAAATCAGAAACATAACACTGCTGTGATAACACGAAATAAGATGCATTGTTTAACACCTATGTCAGAAGAATATAAACCATACAACAATGTTTGAGATGAATGTACTCAGTTGAATTAATTGAGCTTATTTAAATTGACGGTCCACCTGTAGCTTTCAGAAAACATTACTTGTTGGTTATGAGTGGACAGTTAGTTTGATGGCTTTGATGAATGAACTTCTTACTCTTTCAGTTATATAGCATTTCTCTACTTAGCCCCACCTATAATGTATGTGGGGCAGCATGCCGAGCTCTACCCTTGTGGGAGCCCATTTTTCTCCACATGCTTGATCTTCAAATGATAATCAGCTTCATGATTTTCCCTATACCTGCACAAAGAAACAAACGATGTTAGCATAAAACAATAACAATATATGATGATGTTGATGTATCTCTTTCAGCTCATGTTTATGTACTTCTCTTGATTGTTTCAGTGCATGATTAGTAGCATGCTACATTATCGTTGATGGTTCATGTAGGTATATTCATAGTCAAAGCTCTAACATCCCTCTTTTCCTTCCTATAGGTCAATGGAGCTCGAAGAAGAAAAATGGTGCACCACTTATGCGATTGTCATCAACCAACAGGAAATGATGATTATGTCTATACTTATGTGATTCTTCCTTTTATGCATCTTCCATAGTGTATTATGTTGTTTATGATGCATTGAAACAATCACATCCACGGCTTGCGTGGATATTTAATCTCATTCTTTCTGCTTCTCATTTTGGAAAGAAAATGCATTTATGATGCAATGTTGTACCATCATTTGAATGTATCACCATTTGAATTCTTGTAATCAAATGAAATGTTGTAAATATGAAAAGCATCATGAAATAAAAGAAAGCATTCAGTCATGTTTTGTTGTTTGTATGCTCAATCTCTTATTGTATCACCGGTAGGCCTTGCTTTTAGTAGAGTAAACCAAAAAGATTCTTTCATCACTCCTAGCATAAAACTTTCCTATATCTTCATCTCTTTTTATATAACACTTGCTTCTAAAGATCTTGAAATATCTAACAGTAGGCTTTTGACTAGTCCATAGCTCAAAAGGAGTCTTACCAGTATCACCTTTGATTTGTACCTGGTTAATTATGTACATAATAGTACTCAAAACTTCTCTCCAGTAGATATGAGGTAAATTTCCTTCTAACATCATAGTTCTAGCAACATCTAGAACTGTTATGTTCTTCCATTCCACAACTTCATTTTTTTGAGGGGTCCACAGTGCAGATAATTGTATCTTTATTCCATGTTCTTCACAAAATGAGTTAAACTCACCAGAAGTGAATTCACCCTCTATCTGATCTTAGACATTTAATCTTCAGACCTGTCTCTTTCTCAACCATAGCCTTAAATATCTTGAACTTTTCTAGAGCTTTAGATTTCCCCCTTAAGAAAGTAGCCACATCATTCTTGAATAATCATCAATAAGCAACATGAAATACCTGTATCCTTGTAAACTTCTGACTCTAGCAGGACCACACAAATCAGTATGCACAAAATCCAACAATCCATTTGAATTTTTTTGTTTGCTTCAAAATGAAATTGTAGTTTTCTTTCCCAATTGACATTCCTTGCATATGGAATTAGTAGGTTTCATCAACTTTGGAATATCTCTCATAGCCTTAGCAGAACTTATCTTAACAATATTATCAAAGTTAACATGACACATTCTCCTATACCACAACCAACTTTCATCAATTTGAGCAATCAAGCAACTTTTACTAGCATCACTTAGGTGAAAAATATTACCTTTTGTTTTTGTACCTAATGCAATCACATTTCTAAATATTTTGCACTTACCATCCATGAACTGAAGATTGTATCCCTTATCAACCATTTGTCCAACACTTAAAAGGTTATGCTTCAAACCTTCCACATACAAGACATCATCAATATTATGCTTACCATCAAGAGAAATACATCCTCTACCATGGATCACACCAGCTTTTTCTTCTTCATCAAGTTGTTTCATTTCATCCTCATACTTGAATGTCTTTCTTGATGAACTTTCACCCAGATCATATCTCTGTCTATCTCTTCCAGAAGTAGTGGCCTTGAATGCAGATTAAACCTTAGGAAGGGCATCACCAAATTCACTCAACTGAAAAGCAGTAAGCTTACCAATCAACATATCTTTGGTAACATTTGTCACAGTTCAGAGCTCTTCAATAGCACTAGCCTTAACTTTGTAGGAATCAAGAAAATATCTAAGCACTTTAGCAACAATATCTAATTTTTCTATCAGTCCACCAACACATCTGATACCACACACAAGTCCATTCACTCTTTGCATGAAAGTAGTAATATTTTCATCATCACCCATTTTCAACTTTTCATACTTCCCTTTCAGACTTTGTAGCTTTGCAATCTTCACATTAGCATCACCTTCATATAAGGTCTCCAACTTTTTCCAGATCTCATAAGCAGTCTTCAGTTCCATCACATTTGTCATCTCAGTATCAGTCAAAGCACTCAACAAAGCTTCCTTAGCCTAGATATTATACTCAACATCCCTGATCTCAACAAAAGTAGTAGGACCATTCTATGGAATAACATATCTATTACTTGTAATGCTCTAGTAGGGTTCACAAATGCATCTCAGATGGCACTCCATTCGATTCTTCGACAAGGAATAATTTGTTCCATCAAATCTAGGACTATCTTTCTTATAAGTTACCATCCCAGATCACCTCAAGCTTTTAAACTTCTTCCAAGGAACCACAAGCTCTGATACCAATTGTTGGAAACTCAAGGGAAGACAACTGAGGGGGTGGGGTGAATCAGTTGTCACCTAATCTCAAACTTATTCAACTTATGAACCTTATTTTTAGATTTGATCATTAATCATGAAAGCATAAATGAACAACACATCAAATGCACACATAACACCAAGATTTTTACGTGGAAATCTTGTTAGGGGAAAAACCACAGTGGAGGTCAGTCCACAAGATTATACCCTGTTAAAATTATAAGAAAATATGAATGGGGAATGCACATGAATTCAAGCACATTGCCTAGAGCTCACTGCTCAATTACAAAGGAAGACACAATGTCTTACATAAAAGGTTCTGATTAAATCCATCAGACTTTGAATTGAGAAAATAACATCTGCTAATGCTTGGTTATAGTTCTGGTTAAGATCATGAACACTTCTTTACTCTTCTTCAGTCTTCTTCAGTCTTCTTCAGACTTCTGCTCTACCTTTGAATGATTTGAACAATATTTGCACATAGGACTTATAAAATTCATATCCTCACACTAATCCACACTCATACACTCTTCCAAATGATAAAACAATCACTCTTATATATTTGCAACAAAATATTACATCGCTATAAGTTGGCTTCAACAAAATAGCAAGAAAGAATATAAACAGTCAGCTCAGATCAATATAAATTATTTATGTGAATCAACCAAGGTTGGCCACAACATAGTAAAGACCGAAAAAAACATCCTCAAAGATGAACCACTTTATTTAATTACTCCTCGAAGATCCACAACACACTTCAACACCTTGTCGACCAAGAACATGAAAAACATGAACACACAAGAGAAAATCTCGGATCACGAGTGCAACGGTCAATGTGGATGTGCAACACAGATAGAGAATGAACTAGAAACATCCAAAAACATCATTAAACACCAGAGAGTCATCCACAACAACTGAATTAACTAAAATAGTATGATCTTCATTCAGGAACACAAACTGAAGTAATAGAAAAACTATCACCAAACAAATCTTCATAACTTGATCAAATCTTTATGTGGATCTCTGAAACTTAACATGGATAAACTAGATATACTCAGCAAGAAACCCATTAGTCCACAACCTCAGAACAACAACGTTCTGAATGCACGACAGAAAGAAGTTCGCTTCACATTAACAACTTGTAGCACTTCTTAGTACAATTTTCTCAATATCCTCAACATATACAACTTATAATGTAAAAATACTAATAGTGTTGACAACAATGAAAACCAAATATCAGCAACACACCACAACATCCAACAGAGTCTACGTGAGCACACATGAGAGCATTGGCTTCAGGTTGATCAGGAACAACATGAGACCAAAGAATATCACATAGTGGTATTCTTCTATATCCTTATCTGAGGGCACCAAGGAAGAAACACTCACCATGGCGTCTACATGTTGGTTTTCCCTCCTAGGAACACTATCTATTGTGAAAGAGGAGAATCGATCAAGTAAGGAAAAAGCTAGGTCCTGATATTGAAACAACTTACTTTTCTTAGCTTGATATGTTCTCGTAATTTGGTTCACAATAAGCTTAGAGTCACCATGTATACAAGGATGCTTTATGTTTAATGTGATCATGACATGCAAGCCGACAATAAGGGCCTTTTACTTAGTGATGCTATTGGTGCAGGTGAACTCTTATCAAAAGGAGAGAGGGACTAACTTACCTTGAAGAAAGATCAAAACTACACCCACCCCCAAGCTAATATGAGGGAGCATCCATCAATTGATTAGCAACTGCTTGACCTTTTATCAATTTCTGAGTCACAAACTTTATGTCAAACTCAAAAAGAAACATTACCCATTTCGCTAACCTTCTAGCAAGGTGAGAACTATAAAAAAATACTTCTAAAGATTACTTTTCACAATGACATGTGTTTCAACATGAAGAAGATAATGTCTTAACTTATGCATTGCAAAGACAAGAGCAAGACATTGTCTCTTGATGGTGGAATACCAAGTTTCATAATAAAAAGGACATGAATAATACAATAGACCGCTCTTTCTCTTACATAATCATTGTACTGAGCAAGCAAGGCTTCCAAAGCATATGGTGATGTGGAGAGGTAAAGTAAAAAGGGTCTATCCTGCATAGCCAATATTCATACAGGACAATTGGCTAGATAAGTTTAATTGAATCAAAATATTGTTCACACTCATCATCCCATATAAAGCGTGTTGAAAGCATGAAGGTGTTGTCACTAATGTCAACATGATATCTACTAATTGGTGTTGTCATAAATGTCAATTATGTGTTAAGGAAGTTGTTGCATGGTGAAAATATCGAGGATACTGAGAAAATTATGGAAAAGAGGAAAACAGGTTGTTGCAGGTTGTGCATGTGCAGTTGAGATATTAAGTGTTGTGAATACATGGAGCTATATTTTGTTGTAGTGTGTGGAGATGAGTTGGAATGAAGTAATGAGCTAAGATAAAGTCTCTGGTACTTGATTTCCAAGTGCTTTTTTGTGCAAGTGTTCAGAGTGTGCTCTAGATCATGCTCCATGTTTCTTTTGTATTGATGCTATGCATGTGCAGAATTGGTATGTTTCTCATGGTTTTCAAAGGTTGCTATATTTATAATTTTGGGTTCTAGATTGTTGGTGAAAGGGAGTTGTGTTTACCAGTATGTGAACTAGTTTTGGGGACAAATGTACTTGCTCCACATTTCTCCATAGTTTATTTTTAGGACTTGTGGTTTGAAGGAGAGTTAATGGTGTTGTTATCTTTTTTGTGTCAAGAGGATTCGTGGTTAGGTGTATCAGAAGTTTTAAAAGCATGTACTTAATGTTTAATGTGTTTTCATGGGTAACGACCAACTTGGTGTCTACACTACATTCAAAAATGTTCAAGTTTTAATGAACGTGTAGCGTGACATGTGAGACTTAATTTTGGGTCTCGGTTAAGTATTTTTTTGGTCTCCTTTCATTCCTATCAATGACAAGAATGTTTAGGTGCCGACCTAATTTGAATTTGTAAATATATTGGATAGAGTGTCGACCTTGGAGAAGATGCTTGAGGTTGAGGTTGATACAAATAAGATTGGAGTTATGAGTTGAGAGACAAGGAAGAGAGAAGTAAGATAGATGTGAGATCAATGCAAGTGATATTGCAAATTTGAGTAGAGCAGTGCAAACTTCAAAGTATTAGATTCCTAAATGTAGTGAGCTAAAGGTGTCCAAAATCTTTCACATTAGACTGTGAAAGTGTTGGAGCAGTGGATTCCTTGTTGTATTGAGAAAGTGTTCTTTGTGTAACATTTCTCTTCTATCTTCTTGTTCTTTCTATGGTAGTGAGCCCTGGATATGAGCCTTTTTGGACAGTGTGTCCTATTTTGGTAATGAGCCATTTTGTACCAATTTTGCAATTACTTATATTGTGAGCTAATACTCACTGTGGTTTTTCCATCATTGGGTTTCCCACGTAAATATGGTATTCTCTTGTGTATGGTGTTGCTATTTCAGTTTATGTTATCTACATTTCATGATTAAGCACATTAAAATAATAAGAGTTTATTGAATGCATGTGGATCTGATTACTTGTTGAGGGTTTTTGATGTTTTGATTAGATACAACTGATTAACCCCCCCTCTCAGTTTTCTTTTTCATTCAACAATTGGTATTAGAGAAAGGTTCCTTGGAGAAGAGTTTAGCTACTTGAGGTAGATCTGGGATGGTGAACAAGGTTTCTTTGGTATGCCCTAGATTCGATGGCATAGATTATGCATGCTAGAAGAAAAAGATGGAAGGATATTTGGCAGCTCAGGGATTTGAGGTTGAAAAGGCTTATGAAACTGCATATACTCCACCTATAAATGGTCCAAGTACAAGTGCAAAGATCAAGGCACATGAGAACAATGCTAAGGCAAGATTTATTACTGTGAATAGTCTTTCAAATACTAAATTAGTAAAATTTATGAGTTTGAAGATTACTAAAGAGGTTTGGGATAAGCTAGAAATCTTTTATGAAGGAGATGAAAAAGTCAAACAAGCGAAGTTGTAGAATTTGAAGGCACAATTTGAGACCTTGCATATGTCTAAAGATTAAACAATCAAAATATACATTCAGAGAGTTGATGAGTTGGTGAGCGCAATGAGAGGTCTTGGTGCACAAGTCAAAGAATCTAAAGTGGTAAATAAGGTTTTTAGATCTCTTCCTGATTCTTATAGTGAAATGGTATCTGCTATTGATGAAATTGCAAATCTTTATACTTATTCTAGAGATTAGATGATTAGTACACTAACTTCTTTTGAAATGAGGAAAAAGGGTTTGAAAAATGGTATAGCCATAGAGACTCCTTTCAAAGATGGAGTATTAGTAAAGGTTTGAGATTTAGATAAGGAAGATCTTGATGATGTGGAAGCTAATTTTGTAAGAAGAATGAAGAAGGGCATCGGTAAGTACAAAGGTAAATTACCTTTCAAATGTTTTAGCTATAGTGATATAGGTCATTATGCTTCTAGATGTCTGAAAAGAGCTGTAAATAATAAGAGTAAGGAAATAAAGGAAATATGATTAAGAAACCTATTATGTTAGAGAAGATGCTAGTATTTTTGATGACGAATCTAATTATGGAGACTTTGATGAGAATGAATTCTTGTTCCTGGCTACAAAAGAAGAACCTAGTTCTACTAACTCTAAAATTTGTGTGAACTTATGTATTTCAGGGAAGAAGGATAAGGTTGCAGATACTCTGGTGTCTAATTTTCATGTTAAAGAGGATAAGAATTACTGAGTTGTTGATAATGGCTACTCTAATCACATGACTGGAGATAAGAGTAAGTTTGTGGAATAGGTTCAATTAGTTTTGATGGAAATCATAACATTGATAATTTTTACTATGTTAAGGGTTTTCGGCATTACCTTTTGAGTGTTGTACAAATGTGTAGCAAGGGATATAATTGTATACACCTAAAAATGGTCATCCTTGTTATGCAGTAATTAATTAAATATTTTTTAATGTTTAATTAAAATCTTTAATTCTATCGCGTATAAATAAATTTAAATAATTTATTTATATTTCTTCATTCTTTTATTTGATTAAATAAATAAGTTTATTTAATCATCTTTTCAAATATTCATTTCTTAATTAATTAAATAAATATTACGATTTATTTATATTAATTATCAATAATCTTCATTTGAATATCTTATTCAAATAAAGATTAAAATATTATTCTTCTTCTAAATATTATTTACAATTAAATATTCTAAAAATATTTAATTATTTCCTCTAATTCAATATTCATTCTTAAAAATCATTTCAAAATTCTTCAAAAATCTATTTATAATTAAATATTTCCAAAAATATTTAATTAAATCTTCTAAAATTTCAAATTCTTCTAAAGTCATATTACAATTAAATATTTCAAAATATTTAATTAAATCTTCCATAGTTTTTAAAAAATCAAAAATCAAATGCAATAAATTAAATAAATTTATTTATTTATTTAATTTGGGATTTATCTTCAACTCCCGGGAAGCAAACGGTTAAAACAGAAAATTAAATTTCTCTGTTTCTGTGCAGGCTTGTTCCCGTGGGTTGAAGACAGGAATCCATCCTTCTCTCCAACCTCTCAACCTCCCCCATTTTCTTCTCAACCTCTCCATCTCTCACCATTCAAACTTACCAGACAATCTCACAGCCGTAGATTCTTGCCAGCCGGGATGGAGCCTGCAAAAATCTATAAATACAGCTGCCGGGAGCTTCAAATGATATAGAAGCTTTTAGTAAAATAACTATAGGAAAATTTCATAGCACTCATAGCATTCATAGAGTACTTTCATAAGCATAGATAGTATAGAATCATAGCAATAGCAATAGAATCATGATACATTTCATTCACAGCCCCTGTGCATAATCACAGCCCCTGTCCATATCCGTATCAGCAATCCCATCTTCACCAGCATATAGAATAGATTTTCATTTGCATACTCGTTCTACAGTAGCCATTTGGAGGAGCTTACATCAAATCTGAGAGCAGCAACTTCAAATTCCTAGAGATAGAGGAAGATGAAACGGCTCTGAAGAAAACTTTGTTTGATTTGAATTCATTTAAATTTCTTTAGATTAAGGTTTCATTATTGTGTTTTTGTTTTCAATTAGATTAACATAAATAAGCATAACACATTTTTGGCGCCCACCGTGGGGCTCTTGCCCCCTTTTTAATGTTTTATTTGCAGTTTCTTTTGACAGGTTACAGGTAAAAATAGCGGAATAGCGCAGACGACACGTTTCGGAAATGTCATATCCAGTTTAGCGCATCTGAAGTCTTTTGCAGCGCCCATAATCCATTTTGCAGCGCCCATAATATGTTTTGCAACGCCCATAATCTGTTTTGCAGCGCTCATAATCCATTTTGCAGCGCCCATAATCCGTTTTGCAGCGCCCATAATCTGTTTTGCAGCGCTCTTAATCAGTCTTGCAACGCCTATAATTAATTTTGCAGCGCCTATAATGTCTTTTGCAGCGCAAAATTTTAAAGAATGTATTATGTAATCTATAACTCTAGATTAGTTTAATTGATTCTGACGCAGCCGTGGACAGTTAATAATTTTAAAGCATAAAATTAACCAATCCTAGGGTAATCATTTAAAGCATAAAAAGAACCAATCCTAGGGTAGTCATTTTAAGCATAAAATTAACCAATCCTAGGGTAGTCATCTAAGGTAAAATGAAGCAATCCTAGGGTAGACACTTCATCTTTCAATTTGGGCTTAAAATGAATTTTCTTTTTATGTGAAGCAAAATCTTCACTTAGTTTAGAAAATTTTCATTTGGTGCTTAACAATTGAACCTTTGTTTGCTTTGTCTTCGGTGATAGGCCTATGCTCTCCCCTTAACTGGGTGATCAAAATGCCAAACTCACCTATTTCCTTTTATGCATTTTATAGCTTTTGTTAAAACCTTGTAGAGAGCCTGCTCTTGTGGGAAAAAGTACTCACCCAAGAGGAACGACTCAAGTGGGTTCAAGCCAAAGCCAGGCTATTCCACCCCACTCTAAAATTTAAAGCAAAATTAGGGAAACCCTCTTTTGATGGTAGTGTGCATTGATAACCATCCCCAAAGCCTTTGTTCTAAAGGTAGGGAGGTCTCTCGAGGGAGTCTATCATTTGCCGCACCGAACAGAAACCCTTACTACGAACCTAGTGTAGTAACTAACTGAGTCAGTTTCCAAACATTGTTTCAATCACAGTGCAGGGGAGGGAAGAATCTACCCCCAAGATACTCACCATATAACTGCCAAGGATTGTTTGCTCAGGGGATTCGGTATCCACTTCCGTCACTCTGAGTACACACCTAGAAAAGACAAAAACACGGGTGCCCTTTCGGGGGTGACATGGCTGTGTGAGTCGACGCAGTTCTAAGATGTGGGCTGTTGATTGCTATGATGACCTACTTGAGAACTAAGAGTGAGTCTGTTTGAAGTGCTTGTCATGTGTAAAACCCGTTAAAACATTTTTTTGAAAAACATTTTGATTACACACTTGATGTTTAGCATAGGACTTAAGACAACTGTTTTCAAACTTGTTTGATGTGTTTTCACTACATTAATGTAGATAAGATCATTCAAAACACTCATTATCACATCGATCAATCTCATGTTACGAGATTGGAAATCCACAAAGTTTGTAAAGAAATCCGTTTCCAAAAGGATTAAGAAGCCAAAGAAACCCCTCAATCACAAGAAATTATTGAAGAAGCAATGATTCCTATATCAAAGTCGAAAAGTTTTACTCAAATATAGAACCTTTCTTCATAGGTATCATGATTGTGTTAGAGCTCTTTCAGATGATTATGCCATAGAGCCCTTGTATTCACAAGCTTACTTTCAAAGAAGAGCCCTTTCTCAAAGGCATAACCATAGTCAACGCATTCGTTTCAGTTATATTCCCCAACCCGCAATCGAATATTCTACTCGTCCAAATCAAATTTTGCAATAGAGAACTTAGAATACATTAGGCATCTATCATAAAATCCATCCTTTTACAAAGCCATGATCAAAATTTCATAAAGTGCAAAATCATCCTTTTCTTGATCTTTTGCTTATATTCCCGCTAACAGGATTTTCATCCTTTCACTTAGGGAACAACACAAGCTACAAGATTAGAAATTTTGTGTAAGTCATAGAATCTTCATTCTATCCTGACTTTCATATATATCACATAAATTGCACTATTTCACTCTTTTGATCAAAAGTGAGTAGAATTTGGAGCAAAATCTATGCCTATCTTCACGAGATCTCAAAAACAAATGGAAAAAGACAAGGGAGAAACCACAACCAGTAAAATGGGTGACCGAAATGAAAAAGAAGAGGAAACATTTAATCTTGATGAGTTA
>VDFB02319530.1:0-16512 GCA_007258455.2 Sequoia sempervirens
AAAGGATGGAGTTGGAATTTAATAATATGAAATTTAATCATGAGGACTTAATGTGTTGTTATATGAAAGGTATTGTCATCATTATCTGCTTATATTTGTAAATGAGGTCTTTTCATGCTCCAAATCTTATTGCTTACTTGGAAAGTGGAGTAATTATAGAATCAAAGGATTTCCAGAGTGGCATCACAAGTTGGGAGCCTCTCCCCTCCATTTCATGGAATTTGAATATGCATGAACCACCCCCTAAGTATAATACCTTTGATTGGTGGTTTGCTCCATATGCTAGGGCCATAATTAATCAAATTCTTGCAAAATCCACCTTTCCTCTCCTCTAATCGGTTGCTTATTCCTCAAGAATTACCTCTACATTTCAAACCCCATCTCTGTCACTCTCTTTATTAAACTTATCGTAAAGGTTTCTCTTCATTCTTTGAGTGAGTACTATAGTGCTAGAATGGGTGGCCCAAGGAAAAGGTTTGAAACCCTCTCTTGCATCCCACTAAAATAAAATGATTTATGGAGAATTTTTAAGGAGGATGGTCTCACTCATTTCTTCCAAGCCATGTAGAGAAATGATGATAACCTCACCTCCAAATTTTGTAACTCTTAGAATGTTGACAAGGTTGTCATTGGTGGAATTCAATTTGAGACCTCACAACTAGCCTTATTGCAGATGTTATGGGCCTTCAATGTAAAGGTCTCAAGGTGGCAAAGATTAGCAATGGGAAATACTAGAAATTTTAGGATAAGTTATTTGAGAAGGGAGAAAAACCAGTTCATCTTTAGAATGGCTATGACTAGGAGAAGCTACCTCCCCTTACACCTTGGTAAGCATTAAATTAATGCATTATTAAATAACCTTGAGGGAATAGTTTTTACAATTCATGGTCATCATTTCCCTCTATTAAATCATGTTTGTCATAGGGAATGGATTAATGTTCCCTTTTACTTAATTTGATCTCTAATGTCATGTATTTCCAAAGGATCCTTTATGCCCCTGCATCAGGGTTTAATCTATGCCCTTTATATTTTTGTGCTTGTTGCCACCCCCAATTGAATCCTACCCCCATTGCATTCCCCATGGATATCAAGCTCTTATAAAAATCTTTTGTATTCTCCCAAAGCCCCTCTTTTGAGCTCAAATTCCAAATCCAAGAAAGGGATTTCTCCTTTTGCAGTGCCCCCTAATCATTCTTTCATTTTTATTGTGGAGGCTACTACCCCTCAAAAAAGGAATGCCCCTCTCTCTCTTAGCAATGATAAAAAGAAAAGGAAGGAGCCCTTGAGCTCTATAATCATAAAATTGGGGATGACCCAAAGCCTTTCTAGAAGAGCCTAAACAGTAGCGGGTCAACAGAAAGGAGGTCTACCTAACTAGATAGTACCAACCAAAAGCACAAAAGAAAATATATCAAATGAAAAAAAGTTAGTGCTTGAGGAAGAGGATCTAGCCAGCTTGGATGAAAATTCCCTCCTTGACTTTGATGATGATAGTCAAGATAACAATGAATAAATGGAGGAAGAAGAGGAGATAAGCATTGAGGAAGGGAAGTAAAACAATGATGAAGAGGAAATATATTTTGAAAAGAATGAAGAGGATTCTAAAGGGCTTGAGTGGGAGAAGGAATTTGGTAAGGAAAACCTTAATGAGGAGTTAGAGGAATTGAAAAAAAACATTGGACCCACTATGATCCCTGGCAAGGTATGAAAGATCAACTAAAGGAAAGGCCTAGCTACACCCTGGAAGCTAAGCTCAAAGGTGATGGTGATAAAATAAGAAATAGGATTTTTTCCCTAGAGGAACTTGTTGGTAATATAACTACTATTGTGGATTGGATCATGTAACATGCAATTTTGGTTCTGATTTTGGTAAATCCAAGATAAGGAAAATTAAGATGAAAATTGGGAAAGATTGGGAGGAGACGACTCAAAGGACACTTGATATTGATAATGTTAAGGAGAAGGGCTAGAAGACTGCTCTTGACATGCTGAAGACAAATTGGGATCTCATTAGTTCCTCTAAAACTTTACTGTTATAGGGTTTTTTTGGTCTTTGTTGTTTTTGGCTCCTCTTTGGCTTGTGTGCCTTGTCCTTTCCATCACTTCATGCTTTATGTTAATTTGAGCTCTACATTCCTCCTTTTTTTGTTTTTGTTAGTTAGGCATGTTGGCCTCTTCTCCTCTGTTTGTTTCTCTTTAAACTCTTGGGTTCATGAGCCCTTCCTCTGCTTTTAATATCAAAAACACTTAAGAATTACATAACAATTCAAATAATATTTCAATTTTAAAATGTTTAAATTCCCATATTAAAATTGAATACCATTCAAAATAATTCTCACATTGTGTACCTACAATAAAAGAATTCTTTAACATATGCTTGAATTAAAATCAAATGCTTCTAAAGTAGCAATCAAAGTAATGTTGACAATGTATGCTTAAAATCAATAATATACTGACATTATGTGAATAGAGTAGAGGAAGTTTTTTAGGAACACATTTGAAATATAGCAAATTTGTGAAAATTGTCAAAAATAGTGTATTTGTCCTGGATTTTTAGTGTTAGAAAATAATATAAGCATATAACTTGCTACCAAATTGGGACATGTCTGTGTATTTATATGTGCAATCTATGTAATTGAGTATATATACTATGATGGAAGTGAAAAATAGGATATTGAGAAGGAAGGGAAATAAGCTACCATATATACTATTAATTGAGTACTTTTAATTGACAATAGTTTCAACTAAAATATTTTTATTGAAGAGGTTTAGATTGAAATAAGGTTTCAATCAAAACGAGCTTTCAACCAAAACATATTCTATGAAATATCTCATGTCACAATACATACATATTATTTTGTGAGAAAGTTATTGTTTTGGGTGTAAGCATAGTATTTTTAATTGTGTTTTTAACACAAATTAAATCATTTTAATAGTGAACTAACAATTTCAACATACAATAACAATTTTGCATCTCAATTGTAATGCAAAGAACTTTGTATAGTATAAACTGTGTGTAGTGTGGTCATTTATTTTTCTTGTTAGTTTCTTCCTCTCTTCTTAAGCCCCCTCTACAATGCACCAAACATAAAAATTAACAAGATTACTTTCTCCTTTTTTTGGGACTTGTAATCCACAAAGGTATACTTGAGGGCTATATGGGATACAATAATTACAAGACCATGGAAAATATATATTTTTAGTATAATAAGAATGATGTTTTTTCTATTACGTTTTATAGTATAATTTTTTTATATAATAACATCTTGTAAAAGAAATTTATCTATCTTATTTTTTAATTTTTTTAAAGAATTGTATTTATTTGTTTTTATTTAAAATATTTCTAATTTGAAATAACATAAGTGAAAGACAAGGCTTTGAAAAATAAGGGCAATAAATAAATACATTTATTATTACTTGGGTGCTTTCAATTGATGATAGTTCAACAAAAATATTTTTTATTGAAAATGTTTCAATTGAAATAAGGTTTAAATCAAAATAAACTTTCAACCAAAACGTATTTGACCAAATGCATGATGTCACAATACATGCATATTATTTTTTGAGAAATCTATTTTTTGGGGTTAAATATATAGTATTTTAAATTGTGTTTTTAACTCAAATTAAACAAAGTTAATAGTGCATTAACAATTGTGCAACCCAATTTTTGTGCAAAGAACTTTTAAAAGCTATGAATTCTCTTAAACTTCTTTAATTATTTTCTACACAACTTTTTCAGTAATATATTCTAACTATGTGGTCATTCATTATTCTTGTTAGTTTATTTCTCTCTTTTTAAGTCCACCCTACAATACACTAAACAAACACTGAACAAATAGTTAACAAGATTACTATCTCCTTTCTTGAAAATTAATCCTCAAAGGTATATTTGACAACTCTCTAGAATAGAGTTATAAGAAGACTATAGAAAACAATGTCTTTTACTTTTTTTCTTGACATTATTTTTGCTAGAGTATATAGCATATTTACACTTAGGTTTACTTAGGTTTTCATTATAGTTTAATAGTGCATTTAATTAATCAGATGGTTTTTTCCTTGTGTGGGTAGTTTTTACACCTGTTACCTATTTTTCTTGCCCTTAAAAGGTTGTACTATTATGTAATTTATCATCTCATTCTTAATGCATTTCTCTTTAGTGAAATATCTTATCTCTTGTTTGTGAAGGTTTATTTCTACAATTGGCTCTTCCTGAGTGTGTTTCTCTCTCATGGTATCATAGCCACCCAACTGTGAATCCTTTCTAAGAGCTTTCGTCAGAGATTTTGAGATTGATTAGAGATCATTCGACATTTGAAAAAAAATTCAAAATTGCCTCATTCTTCTTTTATGATAATTTCAATTTCCTCTTGTTGGGTGTGATTTTTGTTGTCATTGAGGAAGGTGATCTATGGAGTTTCAAGGATGCTATATCTTCTTCTCGTGGTGCCATTTATTGGGTAGCAATTTCTAGCTTGTGTGGCATCATTTTTCTGCACTGGAGAGGGCATTTTTTTTAGAAGAGGCCCCCAATTTGTTGTGTGAGATGCATTCTTGAAGAGGCTCATTTGGAAGCATTTGGGAGGGGCACGATTACAGGCACTGTGATCTGGCATCTAAATCTTCAAACACCAATCCCATTTTTTCCTTAGTTGAGGCACTTTTTCAATTGGAGGAATTATTTTTTAGCACGTTGAAGGGCCGCATATTACCTCTAGGTTGCATAGTTTTTTGGAGAGGCTACTGGAGAGCCCATGCATTTTTTTTCTAGAGGATGCATTTTTGAAGGGTCTGTTCTGCAACTTCTTTGAGGTTGTTGGGCACATATTTCTCCTTTTCTAATTGGAGGTGTTTGAAAGAGGAGGCTATTTGTGTTTTTCCAAGCAACACAAACTTCACATTTTATAAAGTTTGATCGAAATATTTAGGGCTTCATTACGTAGCCAAAGTGAAGTGGGCCCAAAGTTGTTTTGAATACAAAATGATTTATCCCACATTGCCCGCTAGTATTTGACTTTAGCTGTTCAAATAGATCGACGATTTCACATTGAGTGTGAGCAAGTCTCATAGTTGGAAGAGGCTCGTCCACATGAGAAGGGAATATTGTGGACTTCACCAACGTCAAGTTGTATGTGTACTTGGAGCACTTGCAGATCGATGGCATGTACATTAACTTCATGGGTGGCACCTACTGAATCATTTGAAAAGCTGCCCACAATTATTTTGCTCAAAGTTTTTTCTAGTTTCAAATAATTAGCTTTTTTCTTGGAGTAATTTTGGAAAAGTGGTGAAAATTTAAATTCTAAAGGCTTCTTTATTGGAGGTTTTTATTCAATTTGGTGCAATTTGTTTTTCAATGGAAATATTTGTCATGGATACTCCTGGAACCATTGAATTGTTAACTCCCCATAATTACCACAGTTGGAAAATGAAAATGCATAGATTGATTCAATCTCAAGGTCTATGGTCCACATTGAGTGCTACCCAACCCTCTCACCAAGGAATATGAAATATTTTCCCATGAAAATAAGTGTGATCAAGCTATGGGTTTGATGAAATTAAATGTTTATGATAGTCTCCTTTTCATGTTGATGAGTTGAGTACACCCCAAGAAATATGGGATAAGTTAGAAAACATGTTTGGTCAAGTCAGTGAGATCTGTGCATTACAATTGGAGGCTAAATTAACCTCTCTTATCCTTGAAGCATTTCCTACTATTGATGACTTTCTAGTGAAATCCAAATCAGTAAGGTCACAACTAGCTAGATGTGGGAAGAGAAAAATTGATAAGGAGTATATTTTCTTGATTATGTCCAAGTTGAGAGGCCCATTTGTTGTGTTTTATTCTACCTCTTATTTCACAATGGATGCTTTGGGTAGTATATTCCAAATTCCTTCTTTTGAAACCTTATGTGACTAGTTAATAAGAGAACAAGAAAAACTTGTCCAGTTGGAGGGGGTTACTACAAATCATGCATTGGTTGCCCAAGAATCTAAAAGTAAAGGGAAGAAGAAGCATAAACCTAAAATAGAGTCAACTGAGACTTCCACCTCTTCAAAAGAGGACAAGCCCAAGAAGGAGAAAATTAGGTGTGCATATTGCAAGAAAAAAGGGCATGATGAGCATCATTGTTACATGAAGAAGATTGATGAACTCTCACACGTTCTTCAAAAAAACAACATTCTATTGTCCTCTTTTGTAACTCCTCCTTCTACAGCCTCTACATCTTCATCTCCATCATCATCCAACCCTACACAGTCTGGGAATGCAGGGGTTGCAAGTGGTAAAGGAGATAAACACTACATGGGAAAAGGACATGCACTAGTGACTTTTGTAGCTCTAATTCTTGTCGTGATAGATGGTTTTTGGACTTAGGTGCATGTCACCACATGATTTTTTCACACTATCCTTTCATGGGTCTTCATCCTTCTAACACTTCCAAGATTTTGTTGGGAGACAGTAAGCTTTTGGATGTTGTGGGGGTAGGAAATGTTGAGATAGGTGTTGGGTGTTTCAGGGATGTAATTTGCTTTCTAGAGACATACAAATAGGTTTTCCATCCATCAGTCAAATAACACATGCAGAGGTTCCCAAGACTGTGGAGTTTACTGTCGATTATGCGTTTATCAAAGAGGCTGGTACTAGAAAAGTTATCGCAGTTGGTAATACTGATCATGAGTCTCATTTGTATACCTTCTCTCACTTTATTGATGATGATGGCTATGTTCCTCGCACTCCTCTTGCGAGTGTTGACAACAATTCAGGAGAGATTATTCATCTAAATTTTGGAGTACTTCAGACTCATGTTGATACAATTCTTATTGCTTCAGAGGTTCAGTCTCCAGCACAACAGGATATCTTTGATCCTTTAGATCTTGTTTTATTGGAGGGACCTCAGTCTGGCAAAGTTTTGAGGTTGAAAAATTACCAAGCAAATAGTTTAGGATGCCCTATGTAGTGGATAAAAGGACTTTGAAGTTAGAATGGAAGAATGTTATTGATAGATTTCATGGTAGATTGGCATCTTGGAAAGGCTAATGGCTTTTGATGGAAAAATATATAAATTTTACCAAGGCCTCTTTGGCCTCAATTCCAATATATACCATATATATTTTCCATGTTCCTAACAAAGTGGCTAAAGCTCTAGAGGAGATGCAAAGAAATTTCCTTTAGTGTGGCAATGAGAATTCACATAAATATATTCTAGTCAAATAAAAAGATGCCTATAATGCTAAGAAAATGGGTGGACTAGGGTTCATACTATGCAAATAAATAAATTGAGCATTAGGTTCAATGCTATGTTGGAGGATGTATGAGGAGAAAGAAAAAGTTTGTGGTAGTTTTTTGTAGTTCAAGTACCTTCCTTTTGGGTAGATGAGCTTTTTAACAAAGTTGCATCACTTCTCTGTGGCTCTAGTATATGGAATTACATAATTTATTTTACTAAAAATGATTTCCCCTAAAATTAAATGTAAATTAGGAAGGGTGAATAATATAATTTTTTGGTGAGATAACTCCAGTTAGGAGATAATGCCTTATAAGGAATTCAAAGACAAAGGAATTTGGTATCTCATTTTGAAGATAATGTGGGTGTTTTGGTAAGAGATCACTAGGAGGGTGTCTACTCCATGAAATGGAGAATCTAGCCACCTCCTATACCAAAGTTGAATGAGGTTTGTGATGTCCTCTGGATGAATCTTGATGGCCTATCTTTGTGGTTGGCAAAGAAGATAAGATGGTGTGGGGAGGTCATGGCAGTGGGTGTATCTCTATTTGATCTACTTTTCTTTGATCCTTTAGGAACTTTGATGAACCTTTATTTCTCCTAAGCGAAATGTGTGGTATCCAAAAGGGCTTCCCATAGACAATACCCTTTTTTGGATCACCTTAAGAAGGTGTGTTTTTACATAAGGAAAACTTCAATTTTTTGGCAAGATTGACCCCTCCCTATGTGTGTTGTGCTTTCTCTCCCCCTTTGAAATCAATGGAAAAGGAAAAAGATATGTTCATTGAATCTTCCTTTGACATGAAAACAGAATACTCACAATGAAAACACTTGAAACTACCTGCTCCCCCTAAGAGGTAGCCACCAAAACATTAGTCCAAAAAGACAAAATCATGAATCCACTAGACTGATGCATCTCCAAATGCATCTTAGTTTATGAAAGAGGGGCAATAACCCCTAACTTCTCTCTTAGATACTAAAAAGTATTTTTAGGAAGAGCCTTTGTAAATATATCTGCAATCTGATCCTTTGTCAGAACATATTCAGCTTGACTTCATTCTCCATGACCTTCTCTCTTAAGAAATGATATCTAATAGATATATGTTTTGTCCTCAAGTACATCAGAGGATTCTTCAAAATGTTAATTGCACTTGTAGTATCACAGAAGATATAAATGGGATCATCATGTATAGCACTATGGGGTGATCCCACAATAGTGGTTTACAATTTTTGGCCAAATTGGACATTGAAATTATTATTTTTAACTAAATCTTCACATTCGGGCACCTATAGCGGATAAACCGTGAAGAATTTGAAGATGATGCAAACTAGAGTCACTCAAGACATTTTGTCTCAGATTATGTAACATTATTTTTTTCTAATTTTTGGAATTAGATTGGGTAATTTTTCCATCTCCCCATAAAGCCAATTTTTTTCAAAACAACATTTTTAAAAAGTGAAGCACAACTCCAGATAACGCATAATTTTTTTTACATGAAGGATAAAAATTCTAATTCTTTTGAATCTAGGATTCCATAACTCGATATCTAGTATTTCCACTCTGGTTAGATAGTTTTATTGAATATTTTTCTTTTTAACTCGGCTCTCAAGTCAAACCAATTATAATTCAGACATAGCGACTATATATAATGCATAACTTTTTTTTTTGTATATAATGAAAAAATTAGTTTTCTTTGTTGGATCAAGGACTTCAATATCTGGTGCACTCATATTTTTATTTTTATTTTTGATAATCTACTATTTTTCCACATGTACGTAACGTAGACCTTGATTTTCAATAAAACCTATGTTTAATAAAACTAAAAAAAAAAAAATACATAATAAAACCAGTAAAACATATATTAAAATTATATTCATTGATAGCTCGCTCACAGGACTTCACCGATTCTAGCTGGCTCTGTGAAGATTCATCCATTTCATGCTCAACCCAGCTCAAGTGCCAAAAATTTAGGTTTTTGAGCTTCTAAGGGGAGCTGTTAAAGGGGTTCAATGAACCCCTCGGCTTGAACGAACTCCCTACTTTTAACCAAGGTTCATTCCCTAACCCCTTTATAAGGGCTTTATTAGCCTTTGAGCAGGAGCTTTAAAAAGTGGGTTCACCCAACCTGTGTTCTAGCTTAACTTCTTATCAAGTCTTGGCTCTTAACCAATAGGTTCAGATGAACCCCTAAAATCAAGTTTTTTGCCATGCATTCTTTTTTGTGATTTTTCCTTCCTCGCTTCAATTGTAAACCACTACTGTGGCTTCACCCTATGATATCTTTCAATGTATGTTTCATCCATAGAACTTGTGTACAACAAGATGTAGCAGCAATATACTCAGCTTCAGTAGTAGACAAAGAAATTGAATCTTGCTTCTTACTCAACTATGCCACCAATTTGCATCCAAGAAATAATGCACCAAAACCTGTTCTCTTTCTTTCATCTACATATCCAACCCAATCTGCATCTGTATATGCACTAAGTGTAAAGTCAGTATTTTTAGGATACCATAATCCGTAATCCAGAGTGCCATTCAAATATCTAAATATTCTTTTAACTATATAGCAACATGTGTTTCCTTTGGATCTTCTTGAAATCTAGCCACAAGATAGACCACGTGCATAATATCCGGTCTAGTAGAAGTCAAATGCAATAGTCTATCAATCATAGATCTATACTTGCTCTGATCAGCCTTAGGTGAATCATCATCTTTACACAATTTTCAACTAGTCAACATAGGAGTACCTACCAATTTAGAACCATCAATCCCAAATTTCTTCAACATCTCTCTCACATATTTAGACTATGAAATGAAAATTACTTTCTTTGTTTGATTAATCTATAGCCCAAGAAAGAAATTCATCTCCCCAAACATAGACATTTCAAATTCTTTCTACATTTATTCCGCAAATATCTTGCACATCTTTTCATTTCCTCCAAAGATAATGCCATCAACATATACAACTACAATCAATATTTTGTCATTTTCAATCTTAAAGTACAAATTATTGTTTGTCATACCTTTGTCAAATCCTTGTTGAATCGAATACCTATCTAAACTTTCATACCAAGCTCTAGGAGCTTGTGTCAATCCACATAAAGCTTTCTTCAATCTTCACACCATATCTTGTTGATCTGTCAACTAAAATCCTTCTGGTTATTCCATGTAAACTTCTTCTAGCTCACCATTCAGAAATGTTGACTTAACATCCATCTGATAGACTTTGAAATCTTTCTAAGAAGCTAATGCCAAGAACATCCTTATAGCTTCCATTCTTTCTACTGGGGAAAAATTAACTTGAAAATCTATTCCTTCTACTTGTGAGTAGCCTTTACACACAATCCTCGCTTTGTTTCTAACAACTTCTTCATTCTCATTCAACTTATTTCTAAATACCCATTTAGATCCAATGATATTTTTAACTGTCGGTCTTGGGACTAATTCCCAAGTCTTAATCTTCTGAATCTGCAAAAGTTCTTTCATTGCTTCCTTCCAATGTTTGTCTTTACAAGATTCACTTACTATCTTTGGCTCAATCTTAGAAAGTAAACAAAAATTTACTTTAGCAATAGCTTTGCTTCTAGTTAACACACCTTTTGTCTTGTCTACAATAATTTGATTTTTTGAATGATTCCTATGTACGTATTTCGGTGTTCTAGGGGATATCAATGGAGCATCTTTTTATCTTTCATTTTTTTCATCCTATTTTTTTGCTCATCTTTATCTTGTTCTTCCACAATTTATTCTATTCTTGCACATTCATGTTCATCAGACACATATCCATCAATGTCAATAGAGTTCTTCACTGTCTCATCAACCTTCACATTCGAGCTCTCTACAATCTTTCTCAGTCTTTTATTGTAACATCTGTATTCGTTGCTTTTAGTAGAGTATCTGAGAAATATTCCTTCATCACTTCTTGCATCAAACTTACCCAAAGTTTCCTTATTAGATATAGCTCATTTTCTTCTTAATACCTTGAAAATGATGGCAATGAGTTTTATTGCCCTCCTATGCTTTGGCCCGGACTTTCAAGATGAGGATTTCTTGTCCCAGTTAGAAGAATACATAGCCGAAGATATTAGCCTAAGTAAAAGAGGAGATATGCTTATGGATTCATTTCCCCTTGCTCGCTTCTTTGTTCCTTCATCAATCAGAACAGTTAGGGAATGGAAGTCTCTCCGAGCTGATGTTCTACGTCTTATGTTGCCTTTTATTTGATTTTCTCACAGTTATAAAGAATACTTGAAGTGAAGTGCTTCCAACACTTTCTTGAATTGTTTGCTATCCATTGACGAAGGGGAGGAAGGTGAAGACAACTCAAAGTTATCTAATGAAGAAGTAGCTTTCAACTTGTATGAGTTGTTCCTTCTTGCAGTAGACAGCACATCGACGGCCATAGAATGTGCTCTGGCTTATCTGATAATGAATCCTCACATCCAAGAGAGGGCTTATCAAGAGATAAAGCAAGCAGCCCAGGAAGGAAAAGATGGGTTGTTAGGTTTAGAGGATTTGAGGAAGCTGCCATACATGCAAAGTGTTGTGAAGGAAATGCTGAGAAAAGAATCGATTGCACCGCTTGGGATGATTCACCAGATAGAGAAGGAGTGTAAGGTGATGGGCATCACCATACCTGCAAAGTCAGGAGTGCTTTTTAATCTAGCCACAAATACGGTCCAATCCATCCATATGCTAGGGCCATAATTAATCAAATTCTTGCAAAATCCACCTTTCCTCTCCTCTAATCCATTGCTTATTCTTCAAGAATTACCTCTACATTTCAAACCCCATCTCTGTCACTCTCTTTATTAAACTTATCGTAAAGGTTTCTCTTCATTCTTTGAGTGAGTACTATAGTGCTAGAATGGGTGGCCCAAGGAAAAGGTTTGAAACCCTCTCTTGCATCCCACTAAAATAAAATGATTTATGGAGAATTTTCAAGGAGGATGGTCTCACTCATTTCTTCCAAGCCATGTAGAGAAATGATGATAACCTCACCTCCAAATTTTGTAACTCTTAGAATGTTGACAAGGTCGTCATTGGTGGAATTCAATTTGAGACCTCACAACTAGCCTTATTGCAGATGTTATGGGCCTTCAATGTAAAGGTCTCAAGGTGGCAAAGATTAGCAATGGGAAATACTAGAAATTTTAGGATAAGTTATTTGAGAAGGGAGAAAAACCAGTTCATCTTTAGAATGGCTATGACTAGGAGAAGCTACCTCCCCTTACACCTTGGTAAGCATTCACTTAATACATTATTAAATAACCTTGAGGGAATAGTTTTTACAATTCACGGTCATCATTTCCCTCTATTAAATCATGTTTGTCATAGGGAATGGATCAATGTTCCCTTTTACTTAATTTGATCTCTAACGTCATGTATTTCCAAAGGATCCTTTTTGCCCCTACATCAGGGTTTAATCTATGCCCTTTATATTTTTGTGCTTGTTGCCACCCCCAATTCAATCCTACCACCATTGCATTCCCCATGGATATCAAGCTCTTGTAAAAATCCTTTGTATTCTCCTAAAGCCCCTCTTTTGAGCTCAAATTCCAAATCCAAGAAAGGGATTCCTCGTTTTGCAGTGCCCCCTAATCATTCTTTCATTTTTATTGTGGAGGCTACTACCCCTCAAAAAAGGAATGCCCCTCTCTCTCTTAGCAATGATAAAAAGAAAAGGAAGGAGCCCTCGAGCTCTATAATCATAAAATTGGGGATGAACCAAAGCCTTTCTAGAAGAGCCTAAACAGTAGCGGGTCAGGAGAAAGAAGGTCTACCAAACTAGATAGTGCCAACCAAAAGCACAAAAGAAAATATATCAAATCAAAAAAGTTAGTGCTTGAGGAAGAGGATCTAGCCGGCTTGGATGAAAATTCCCTCCTTGACTTTGATGATGATAGTCAAGATAAAAATGAATAAATGGAGGAAGAAGAGGAGATAAGCATTGAGGAAGGGAAGGAAAACAATGATGAAGAGGAAATATATTTTGAAAAGAATGAAGAGGATTCTAAAGGGCTTGAGTGGGAGTAGGAATTTGGTAAGGAAAACCTTAATGAGGAGTTAGAGGAATTGAAAAAGAACATTGGACCCACTATGATCCCTGGCAAGGTATGAAAGATCAACTAAAGGAAAGGCCTAGCTACACCCTGGAAGCTAAGCTCGAAGGTGAGGGTGATAAAATAAGAAATAGGATTTTTTCCCTAGAGGAACTTGTTGTGTAATATAACTACTATTGTGGATTGGATCATGTAACATGCAATTTTGGTACTGATTTTGGTAAATCCAAGATAAGGAAAATTAAGATGAAAATTGGGACAGATTGGGAGGAGACGACTCAGAGGACACTTGATATTGATAATGTTAAGGAGAAGGCCTAGGAGACTGCTCTTGACATGCTGAAGACAAATTGGGATCTCATTAGTTCCTCTAAAACTTTACTGTTATAGGGTTTTTTTTGTCTTTGTTGTTTTTGGCTCCTCTTTGGCTTGTGTGCCTTGTCCTTTCCATCACTTCATGCTTTATGTTAATTTGAGCTCTACATTCCTCCTTTTTTATTTTTGTTAGTTAGGCATGTTGGCCTCTTCTCCTCTGTTTGTTTCTCTTTAAACTCTTGGGTTCATGAGCCCTTCCTCTGCTTTTAATATCAAAAACACTTAAGAATTACATAACAATTGAAATAATATTTCAATTTTAAAATGTTTAAATTCCCATATTAAAATTGAATACCATTCAAAATAATTCTCACATTGTGTACCTACAATAAAAGAATTCTTTAACATATGCTTGAATTAAAATCAAATGCTTCTAAAGTAGCAATCAAAGTAATGTTGACAATGTATGCTTAAAATAAATAATATACTGACATTATGTGAATAGAGTAGAGAAAGTTTTTTAGGAACACATTTGAAATATAGCAAATTTGTAAAAATTGGTCAAAAATAATGTATTTGTCCTAGATTTTCAGTGTTAGAAAATAATATAAGCATATAACTTGCTACCAAATTGGGACATGTATGTGTATTTATATGTGCAATCTATGTAACTGAGTATATATACTATGATGGAAGTGAAAAATAGGATATTGAGAAGGAAGGGCAATAAGCTACCATATATACTATTAATTGAGTACTTTTAATTGACAATAGTTTCAACTAAAATATTTTTATTGAAGAGGTTTAGATTGAAATAAGGTTTCAATCAAAACGAGCTTTCAACCAAAACATATTCTATGAAATATCTCATGTCACAATACATACATATTATTTTGTGAGAAAGTTATGTTTTGGGTGTAAGTATAGTATTTTTAATTGTGTTTTTAACACAAATTAAATCATTTTAATAGTGAACTAACAATTTCAACATACAATAACAATTTTGCATCTCAATTGTAATGCAAAGAACTTTGCATAACTATAAACTGTTTGTAGTCATTTATTTTTCTTGTTAGTTTCTTCCTCTCTTCTTAAGCTCCCTCTACAATGCACCAAACATAAAAATTAACAAGATTACTTTCTCCTTTTTTGGGGACTTGTAATCCACAAAGGTATACTTGAGGGCTATATGGGATACAGTAATTATAAGACCATAGAAAATATATATTTTTAGTATAATAAGAATGATGTTTTTTCTATTACGTTTTATAGTATAATTTTTTTATATTATAACATCTTGTATAAGAAATTTATCTATCTTATTTTTTAATTTTTTTGAGGAATTTTATTTATTTGTTTTTATTTAAAATATTTCTAATTTGAAATAACATAAGTGAAAGATAGGGCTTTGAAAAATAAGGGCAATAAATAAACACATTTATTATTACTTGGGTGCTTTCAATTGATGATAGTTCAACCAAAATATTTTTTATTGAAAATGTTTCAATTGAAATAAGGTTTAAATCAAAATAAACTTTCAACCAAAATGTATTTGACCAAATGCATGATGCCACAATACATGCATATTATTTTGTGAGAAATCTATTTTTTGGGGCTAAATATATAGTATTTTAAATTGTGTTTTTAACTCAAATTAAACAAATTTAATAGTGCATTAACAATTGTGCAACCCAATTTTTGTGCAAAGAACTTTTAAAAGCTATGAATTCTCTTAAACTTCTTTAATTATTTTATACACAATTTTTTCAGTAATATATTCTAACTATGTGGTCATTCATTTTTCTTGTTAGTTTATTTCTCTCTTTTTAAGTCCACCCTACAATACACTAAACAAACACTAAACAAATAGTTAACAAGATTACTATCTCCTTTCTTGAAAATTAATCCTCAAAGGTATATTTGACAACTCTCTAGAATAGAGTTATAAGAAGACTATAGAAAACAATGTCTTTTACTTTTTTTCTTGACATTATTTTTGCTAGAGTATATAGCATATTTACACTTAGGTTTACTTAGGTTTTCATTATAGTTTAATAGTGCATTTAATTAATCGGATGGTTTTTTCCTTGTGTGGGTAGTTTTTACACCCGTTACCTATTTTTCTTGCCCTTAAAAGGTTGTACTATTATGTAATTTATCATCTCATTCTTAATGCATTTCTCTTTAGTGAAATATCTTATCTCTTGTTTGTGAAGGTTTATTTCTACAATTGGCTCTTCCTGAGTGTGCTGCTCTCTCATGGTATCAGAGCCACCCAACTGTGAATCCTTTTTGAGAGCTTTTGTCAGAGATTTTGAGATTGATTAGAGATCATTCGACATTTGAAAAAAAATTCAAAATTGCCTCATTCTTCCTTTATGATAATTTCAATTTCCTCTTGTTGGGTGTGATTTTTGTTGTCATTGAGGAAGGTGATCTATGGAGTTTCAAGGATGCTATATCTTCTTCTTGTGGTGCCATTTATTGGGTAGCAATTTCTAGCTTGTTTGGCATCATTTTTCTACGCTGGAGAGGGCGTTCTCTTTTAGAAGAGGCCCCCAATTTCTTGTGTGAGATGCATTGTTGAAGAGGCTCGTTTGGAAGCATTTGGGAGGGGCACGATTATAGGCACTGTGATTTGGCGTCTAAATCTTCAAACACCAATCCCATTTTTTCCTGAGTTGAGGCACTTTTTCAATTGGAGGAATTATTTTTTAGCACGTTGAAGGGCCACATATTACCTCTAGGGTGCATAGTTTTTTGGAGAGGCTACTGGAGAGCCCATGCATTTTTTTTTCTAGAGGATGCATTTTTGAAGGGTCTGTTCTGCAACTTCTTTGAGTTTGTTGGGCACATATTTCTCCTTTTCTAATTGGAGGTGTTTGAAAGAGGAGGCTATTTGTGTTTTTCC
>VDFB02319533.1:0-39417 GCA_007258455.2 Sequoia sempervirens
CCCTCTCCCTCTCCCTCTCCCTCTCCCTCTCCCTCTCCCTCTCCCTCCCAAAAAGTAAATTATTAAATGAAAAGTAAAGAAACAAATATTAAATGGTAATATTTTGATAACTATGCCTTTCACAACATTGAAATTTAATATTCAAGTATAAACATAATAAATAATAATTTTCAAAAAATGTATTTATAAATAATTTTGCATCTCAAAAATTAGTTTTCTAAATATTCAAGATATGTTCCTACTTTAAACATCACAATTAATTCAATTAAAGAGTTTCTTAGATTATAATTTATTCGTTTTGTAATGAATAAGTTTGTTTAATTCTTTAAATGAACAAAAAAGATAACAAAAATATTCAAAATAAAAAATAAAAAAGATACATGTATATAATTCTAATGTTAAAAAACTGAATGTTTCAAAATAAAATTGAAAATATCATTTTTAATATTAAACTTTAAACATTCCTGACCAATTTTAAAAGATAGTTTTGACTCGTAGAAATTTAAAAATCAGTAATTAATCTAGTAGGTTAACTGTTCAAACTGATCCCTATTTATCTTATCTTTAAAAAAAATGAATTTACTGAAATAAAGAGATATTATGAATAGACCCGGGCCTTTAAAAAGTCATAATTGCCGATTCTCCTACGAAATTACTTTCCGATACCTAGCACTATAGGAATCTCAGCATGGGGTTGGGTAAACGGATAAGAGCTGCCCTTCTTTGGGTAGATGATCATTGCTCCATGAACTGTTGCACGCAGCCATGAGACATGTGCATGCCACCACAACGTTCCTTCCTGCCCAATAATGTTGAATTTGTATGTAAATTTCCCCCCTGGTTGGATGGGGCACTGTGTAATGTACCCGGGTCCATCAGCCCACCCTGTGCCCGCAAGAGCACAATGTGGCATGTTGGCATCGTGCTTGGCTTTGTTATAAACTCGTCAGCGTGGTTACAGCAATTCTGCCTCTTAAGGATTTCTTTAACCGAATCTATATCTCCTTTTGCAACAAGATGATGAAGCAGGTGACCTCCTATGGAAACAACCTTCAGCTTGCCATCTACAAAGACCTGTTTTTTCCTAGATGCAAACCAGTCAGTGGGCACCTTATCTGGTAAGCTCTTTCCATCCTTTCTGCAGTCAGGGGCCAAGGCAGTTTTTATGAGAAACCTGTCTTTAGAACGGGGGTATTCGTCAGGGAGATCATTTCTTGGCTTCAGTATTATCAAAAAAGAAAAGTTTCCTAGAGGCGGTATGAACCCATTAGGAGGCTTCACCAAGGACTTATCTGGAGAAGAAGTTTGCACCTTGAATGCAACAGCCATTGTGTGCATCAGACTCTTGAGGTGAATAGTTGTCCTACATTTACATCCAATTTCAAAGTCTATCCTCACTTCATTCTCATAAACTTCAACAAGCTTGCCCATCTTTAGATTCAGCTTTACTTAGGCCTAGCAATCCATAAGTCTATAGTGATTGCTGAATGAGATTGAAATTGGAGAGAGGTGGTTTTGCTTTAAAAATGTGAAATTGCTGACATAAAACCTGTACAACTCATAGGTCTAATTGCTCATGACTGTGAATGGGATTTCTGTTTTATGTTGATGCATACAGTAAACCAGTACAAACATAGGCTAATCAACGAATCAAACTGATCTAGACTAACAGTTGTAAAAGAGAGATCCTAGATGACATGAACATTACTAAAAACAATTTACATGGTCCCGGCATGAATGCATAAAACAAAGGGGCAAACTGGAAAAATTCCATCTGTATTATAATCAGGGCTTAAATGTACACCATACCCTTATTAGAAACATTGATTCCTCAGCACTTGCACCTTCTGGGACTGGAATTCCATGCTCATCTCAGTCATGCACCCATATCTTCTCATTGGTAAATAAACAATTTCATATTGATTAACCCTTATACCTCCAAAATTCAGGATTTCTTATTGTATAAGCTTGTTTTGTTAGCATCCCATTACTTCTATATTACTGACAAATTCCAATTTTGGGGACACAAAGAAAACCATAATATACTTTAAAAAAAAAAAATCTTCAAAAAGTCAAAACTTGATCCTCCAAAACCACATAAAAGTTTTGCTCCTATTTATACCCATTTATTTTATAGTTAAAAATCCATGAAGAAGCCTGACCCACGAAAGTATAAGGGCTATCGCTATCTATATCAGTGTATATGTGTGTATATTCACACAAAACATCTTGCACCTACTCTTATAGTTATCCAGTTGTAGCTATTGACCCATGTATCACATTGTACCACCTAAAATTTTTCTGGTTTAACCATTCAAATAATATAACACAGGATGCAATTTTGTTAGATTCAAT
Source organism: Sequoia sempervirens (assembly GCA_007258455.2). Taxonomy (NCBI): domain Eukaryota; kingdom Viridiplantae; phylum Streptophyta; class Pinopsida; order Cupressales; family Cupressaceae; genus Sequoia; species Sequoia sempervirens. The sequence goes on from VDFB02319533.1 coordinate 2,356, forward strand.
TGTGTGTTCATTTGAATCGATGTTTAGTTAGTCCTGTCAAACATGGTAGTGAGCGTAATAATTTTTTGCTCGATGGAAAAGCACAATTATATTAAAATCTACTTACAATGAATGTGTAGGTATGCAGGTTTGGCCTTGCTGGAGAATCAAATAATACATTGAATGGGAAGAGCATTCGCATAAACCTTGCTGAGTGACATTAAGACTATTTTTGAGGACTGACAATTGCTCTATTTAAAATATACATCATGTATATTGAAAAAATATCAGCAAAGCCCTGATACAATCCCTACTACATAGGACAAACACATTCTGAAAATATCAACAAAGCACTAATAAGCTCGGTGCTGTCCTGCACCCCAGTGCTAAAGAAAGCAGAGAGGGTTCATCTTTTATCAATGGATAGGGTAGTTTGAAAGTATATCTCATGGGTATTCAGGATTCATCAGAGGATAGGTAATTTCGTTTATGGATTTCAGTTATAAGAACGTCAGCATGCTAATTATGCTTTGAATGCAAAACTGATATATTAGGATCATTAACAGAGGGCTTATGAAACCCTTACACTGGACATATTCATAGGCAATAAATAAAATTTCACTTTCAAAACACACCACACGGATATCAACAAATACATGATAAATCCCTATAAATGAAAAGCATCTTCAGAACAGGGTAAATCCCAATTTGAAAATCCTATCTCTGACATTCCCAATCAATTGTAAAGAAATGAAAAAATCACTATACTGGGTGTACCTCTATGTTCGTCAATATTCTGCCACGGAGTGAACTAACCTTTTTATCAAACATCTCATTCGGCAAGAAATACACTATTCTACATTCAAAAGTTGAAGACATACCTTGAGGCTTGAATATTTTCAAGAACAGCCATCAAAGCCAACAAGCCATCCAAGCCATCCGGGAAATCGAATCAGACATTTCACTTCTGCTCTTCCACTGCATAAAAATTACATGTGCAGTAAGCCTTAGGCAAAATGTGCTGAAAATTCTTCTTCTGTTAAACATAAATCACCCCACATACAATCATCTCATCAACTAGTTAGCTGCATGAAATTATCTCAAATGACCATAGGAGGAGGGCTGAGATAAAAGTCAAAGCAATGGGAAAAGAAAATTGAGAGCACCATAAGAGAGGGCCTAATTTAATTTCCACACTAGAGCTCTTCCACCTCTTAGCAGGCTGAGGCTCTTTTTACAAATAAAAGCTCACGTCCTTTATTCTCAACTCTTAATGCATCTGCTCAGAGACCTCAAATAAGTCTTGTCTCTCTGCGATATCTTTACAACATTGCCTTGACCAATTAGCTTGTGTAGAACAACACAACTGAAAAGCAAAGAGGTCACAAATGGTATAGTAGCAGGGATCCACCATCTCTTACAAGTGTCAGCATTCTCTTGAGTGGAGCAGTAAAAAGAAGAGTTAGAACAATTCCATGAAAGCCAAAAAAGAAACAAGCAATTTGGAAAATTTCTGCTATGATGCTCTGAATCCTCTTATAGCAACAATTTCCTCCTCCCTCTGCCACAATTTGAGCAGAAACAGTCAGCCCCTGTTATCTACAATTTCTTCCGGTGGTTGTTATGTAGAAGAAGAAGAAGTGATCTTTATCTGCGCTTCATGGATCTCCACAATATGATGATCACCACCCTTACTCGCCTTCATGGATCTCCACAATACAATCTCAACTCTCTTAAAAGCTAAAATCATGAATCAATCAGAAAATTCCTGCAAATGGGTGTTTTCATCAGTACCCATCTTAAAAGAATAAGTTCCCAGCTCTCTTAAAATTCAGATCGTGAATCAATCAGAATTCTTGTATGATCTTTCCTTCCAGGGATGATTTATTTGAAGAACTCTGTAAAACGGTGTTAACGGATAGTTCGCTTGTCGAGGGGACGGATATGACTTCCAAATATAAGTAAATGCCCGTTGCTTTTTGCTTTCTCTTACTTTTCTTTTTTTAAATTTCAAAGAGCAGTCACTATCTTAAGAGGAGTCTTTAAAAAGTTTTATCTTCTTATACTTACGGTACATACCCTTGAATTTCCAATTACTAGGCCTATCCAAGTTTGTTTTATTATGGATAAAAGATTAAGGGTCTATAACTTTATGGTTTTGTTTTGGCTACGGTAATTGTAAAGAAACTAATCCACTTTTTTCACTTGGTTCAACTTTGTCAAAATCACCAACCATTTTTTATTCAAAAGTAACTGCTTCAAATACTAAAATGGCATAGTTGCATTGAATAGGCTTGGATTTGAGTAATTTTTTTAAAATCTACTTGACAAGTCGAAGGTTTGTGATTTGCTTCCTATCATTTGGTCACTATTTCATTTGGTCACTATTGTACTTACTCATTTCCTCAAAGTTTGAGTCTTGAATGGACTTATCTAATTTTGTCGTTTAGTTAGTTTTTGGTGTTAGAGATATTGGGCAAGCATAGATTGATTCCCATTATATTTTTTTAAATATTAATTTTTGAGTAGACTAAGTCTATTTGAACATTTCACTAGGCACTTGAGGTTAGGAATTTGAGTATCATGCATGTTTGTTAAAACTTGGCTTCTTCATTTATTTGTGTTTTGAATGAACTAAACCTATTTGAACACTTCACTAGGCACTTGATATTAGAAATTTGACTCTCATACATATTTATTAAAATGAAGCTTCTTCATTAATTAATGTTTAGAGTCTAGAGGATTTTGAGACAAAAAATTTCTCATACAATTTTTTGCTCATGATAAAATTCCTAAAACTCATTTTTAATGAAATGGGTTCCAACTTCCATGAAGGCTAAACGTGCTTCACTATTTTCTAAGTATCTTAGAGTGTCACTCTCAGTGAGCTTATGAGGAGTCTCATAAATAAATAGATGGTTGTGAAGCTTTAATTTTTGGGGAGGATGTGCAACATGTGAGGTGCATAGGGATGAGTCATGCAAAGGTTTGCACATATCAATTTTGTATGTTTACATCTTTCTCATATATTCATTTTTACTTTTCTAATATTGATATTCAATTTAAACTTTAGCAATTTAACTCAGATTAAATTTATTATTTGATAATTTATTTGTTCAATTTATAATAAAATTTAATAATTTACAGTTTAATCTAAATTTAATTTATGATTTAGAATATCTGTTGTGTACTTTAATTTATAATTTAATTCATGAATATATAATTTATAATAATTTATAATCTAATTTAGAACAATTTATAATTTTGTAATCTAATTAAGCTATGAGGTGTTCTATAATAGCACAAGAGTGTACATAAAACTAAAACATAACCAACATAGATTTAACAAAAAAATAAAACTATAAAATAAGTCTTACATAAATAAAATAAAATAAAATAATTCTTTATAAATTTAAATAAATCCTAAATAACTTCCTTAAACTCATTCTAAGGAACTTAATTCACAATATTAAACCAAACACTTATAATCAACATCATAAATATATATATATATATGATATTTATGAATACATAAATATAATAAATTATGTATTTTAAAAAATATACAAATAGTATTTATTAGTATATTACTATAACAACTCACTTCCAATATTTTTCATTTGTACCCTCATGCACACCAAATAGGAATCTATATGTTTTTTAAGAAGATTGATGAGAATAGTTTTGCATTTGCCAAAATTATACTTGATGCTTCAGTTGTTGTTGATGTAAATTCCTTTCTTTGTGATCACAGATTAATTTTTCCTTTATTGGCACCAACCTACTGAGCCAAAGAATTCTAGATTGGACAATTGATAATTGGAATCTATTGCCAATAATACATTTCCTCCCAAAAAGTTTTCTATTGCAACCTCTGAGTATAAGGATATCATATATCATATATTAAACAAAAATGGATGGATTCTTGGTGAGGTGCATTTATTTATTGAAAAATAGTGTCTAAATCTTAATCCTCTAAAATGTGGACCAACAAATTTTCTAATTTGGACTCACTTGTATAACCTTCTTGTCGAATTTTGGTTAATGGATGTGTCTTCCATTATTATAAATGACTTGGGGAACTTGTGTCAATTGATGATGAATGATTGGTGAAGAATTCAATATTGTTTCTCGATTATGTGTGGTTGCAATACTCAAAATCGTAAAGACCTTAACTTTATGTACATGCTAAATAGAGAATGGGTGCAATGAATTAAGGCTGAAGAGAATAAATTATTTTGTCTAAAAAGTGGTAGCCACTCACATTTCATAAATTATTACCCCAAGGATCAACCCTAAAAATAGAAACAAATCTAGGTTAAAAAGACCAAAAAACTAGTTCTTGGCCTAGTCCAATTACCCACTATTGTTGAATTAGACCTTTTATAAACTAGGAAGGTATTTAATAGTATTTCATTTGTTCCTTTTAATAAGATAATTTGTGGTATAGATCCTCTAGAGGAAGAAGAGTAAATAAGTTTAGGACTAGGTTTTGAATTAGATGATGAGTGAGGAATCATAAATGTAAGATGTACTAGCCAATTCACAACTAAGATTTTGAAGGCCAATATTGATTCTTGGAGGAAAAGGTAGATAAAAACCAATAAAAAAGAGAGGAATGTACTCTATATGGAGGACAACCTAGCATTAATCATTATCTAATAAGATATATGAGAGGAAGCCCCTCCTTTAGAGGGAAATGAATATTTCCTGCTAAAATGTTAGGGGATTCTTCCCCTAACAAGAATTTCATGACGTAGAGCCATATAGGAATAATGTTGGTCAAATATATTCAAGTTTTATGAAATTAAGATGTGCAAGGTAGATGTACATATATTTGTTAACTAGTATCAAGGGTGGGATGCCATCTTCATGGAATCATTTGGTGCTTTTGGAGGAATTAGGACTTTTTGGAAACTAAGGTGTTTATTCAGCTTAATATGGAACTACCTCTTCTAATTTTTTTGGTATGTATTTAGATTATGGTATTGGATATTTATTTCAAGATGATTAATGTATATGGAATGGTTAACATGGTTGATAAATTTCTAGTTTGGGCTCAAATTCTAGATTTTTTGCATCTAGTAGTAAATGAAAAGTGCATTCTTGGTTGGATTTCAATGTAATATTATCATCTTGTGAAAAGAGTAATGGTCTTTCTCACATATCCCAATCATATAAGGGATTTTCAAATTTTTATTAGTGACAAACATCTAATGGACAACATACGGAAAATTCATCACCAACAATTCACAGATGGAAAATTCACCACCAGCAATTCACTTGGAAAAACTCACTGCCATGACAAATTCATAGTGGGAAAATTCGCCACCATGATAAATTCACCGTCAAGTAAAATTCACCACCAGCAATTCACTGAAGGGGAAAATTAACCGCATTAATGTTTTTTAATATATATTTTAAAAACTTTGATTTTTTTTTAAAAATAATTTTCACATGCGTTACAATATAATTTTATTTTTTAAATATTTTTTATTTTTATTTTGATATGAAAATTATGCACTAATTTACATAAAAAGTTAAAAGAAAAATAAATTATTTATTTAATTTCTACTTCAAATATTATTTTATTTTTCTATGTGTTAATTTTTATATACAATTTTTTATTTTTTGGTGTGTTCCTTTATTTTATACAATAAACATAAAAAAATATTTAAAAAAATATATATTATACAATATTGTATCATGAAAAAATGGATTTTTTTTAATTTTATATAAAATATTATATATACATTTTTTTTAATTTTTCCATGAGTTTCTTTGCACAAATATTAAAAATATATATTTTTCTGTGTGTTTAGTTATGATATTAAAATTAAGTTAACCGATTTATTTTATATTTTTATTATCATAAATCAAATTCCCTAAAGTTAATACAATTAATTTATTATTATCATAAATCAAATTATTCTTTTGCAAAAAAAATCAAATTTTTTGAAATATATATTAAAAAACATTAATGGCGGTTAATTTTCCATCTCGGTGAATTGCTGGTGGTGAATTTTACTTGGCGGTGAATTTGTCATGGCAATGAATTTTCTCACGATAAATTTGTCATGGCGGTGAATTTTCCTATGGTGAATTGTTGGCGATGAATTTTCCATCGGTGAATTGCTGGCCATGAATTTTCCTAGAGCCCTAATGGACATAGTAACCAGAAATAAGTTATATACATGGACCAATCACAAGTCCATTTTTATAATATCATTGAAAGATTGGATAGATTATTGCATAATAAATGTTCACTTGCACATGCACAATTTTTTTACTTCATTTATTGTCCCATCTCTAGGTCAAATCACTTCTTGAGCATGATTTCCATTAGTGGAGGTCATCCCTCATAGAGTTTCCCTTTCAAGTTTGAATTGATGTGGTTTAGAAATAGCAATGATTTGGAGTTAATCAAGGATTTGTTGACAACAATTGTTACACAAAAGGTTTATAAAATATTTTTCTTTACAAGAAATTGAACTTTCTAAAGAAATAATTGAGGCATTAGAATATTTTATTTCCCCTGAGAAATGCAAATCTCTAGATGATTACCTATGCATCTATTTAGCTGTGCAAAATAACACCATTTATTGTGTAAATTCATAATATAATCTCAACTCCACTAAAACATTATATGAATATATTTCACTAGAGGAGTGATGATGACAGATACTTACATGATTGTGCACAATCTTGCCTGAGATATGAGTTAAGGGAAATGCCCAAGTTGCCACGTCTCTTCCTTGCAAAATTTGCAATGAACACCTCTTCTGGAACCAAAGAAAACACATAACATAGAATTTCAAATACCCAAACTCAAACCAGCTCATTCGATTTATAGCTAAAGGTGCATTAAATTTATTACAACTGTAGTTTTGTGAGTTAGATTTGATATTTATTTTAGGCAATTGAAATAGAACCCAACACATGAACAATACGAATAGGGTGAGATGATCAAAGTTAGAGTTGGGCAGCTAAAGACAGCGTGACATAACTTTACTGGTAGACAAATCAATTTATATGCATGTGTCTAATTTATTATGTGTGTTCCTCTTCATTGAAAACATGGTAGAGTCTAGATTTCTTCATGCAAGGTTCCTTTAATTCATTAGTTGGAAAGTCACTTGGTTTCCCATTCGACTTCTAATCCCAGATGTTTTTTTTTTCTCCCTAATTAATAATTAATGACTTTGGATTTGGCAAAGATTTCAAGAAATGTGGAAAAATAAACTTCAATTTTTCATGCATATCAAAATATTGTCTAATGATCATGCATCCACCCTTAATATTCAATTCTAAGAAAAAGCAATAAGAGTTGGTGAAGAGGAGTTGTGACATCCTCCCTCCCTTATTTTTTGCATTGTCCTGATGCATATATTTAATAAGTTTGATGTAGTAAAGTGATAGTTCTTTAAAATGAGGAAAGAAATATAGTATCTAGATAGTGCTTTGAACAAGAAGGGAAATGATTGTTGTAAATCAATTGTATCTTCCCAAGTAGCATTATCCTCATCATATTGATCCCACTGTACTTTTCTTTGATCAACCAGCCTGTTGTGCAATTGGTACTAGCATCTCTCCAAGATTCAATATGGCTCTATTGTTATTTTCTCAGGCTCTTGGACCTGTAATGCATTCCAATTCAAATCATGTTTCTCATTAGGTACATACTTCTTAAGAAGAGATATATGGAAAACATCATAGATATGACTCAACTGGGGAGGTAGGGCCAATCTATAGGAAATAGGGTTTATCTTTTCTATGATTTCAAAGGGTTCCACATAACAAGGTGCCAACTTTTCCTTCTTACCAAAACTTATTGAACTTTTGTATGGCCTAACCCTTAAGAAAAATATTTCTCCCACTACAAATTCCCTTTGTGTTCTATTCTTATTTGCATAACTCTTTTGTTTGTCTGTTGCTTCCTTTAACCTTTGTCTAATTGACTTGATTTTATTTTCCATTCCCTTCAACATATTTGGTCCAATTATCACTCTATCCTCAAGGTTATCCCAACTCAAAGGTGTTCGACAAGCCCCACCATAAAGTGCTTCAAATGGAGTCATCCCTAGAGAGGTTTGAAAAGAGTTATTGTATGCAAATTCTATTAGTGGAAGATATTCTTCCCACTTAGATTGTTGGTCCATATAGTACATTCATAGAAGGTCTTCCACAATCTGATTTGTTCTTTCAATTTGGCCATCTATTTCAGGGTGATATGTTGTACTAAAATTTAATTATGTTCCCAAAGTTGATTGAAGAGTTGTCCAAAACCTTGAAGTGAACCTAGCTTCCCTATCAGATATGATCTTTTCTGGAACTCCATGTAATCTAAAAATTTCCTTCACAAAACGTTTAGCCAAAGTTGGAGCATCATCTGTTATATTTCCTACTACGAAGTGAGAAACCTTGGTAAGTTTGTCAATTACCACCATTATTGTGTTATGCCTATAAGGTGTTGTAGGCAATCCCTGTATAAAATCCATACTAATGACCTGCCACTTATGATGTAGTATATCATGGGGGTATAATAATCTTGCAGGATGACTATGTTGTGCCTTCACCCTCTGACATTCAAGACATTTAGCCACATAAAGTACTATTTCATTCTTCATTCCTTGCCAAAAATATAGTTTCTTAAGGTCTAAATAGAGTTTATTTTCCCCTGGATGTCCTAAATAAGGGGTATTGTGGGCTTCACTTAAAACCAACTCTTTTAACTCTTTAGAGTTTGGAACATATATCCTATTGTTGTATCGAAGCAACTTATCACCATCTAGATAATACCCCTTTATTCTAGGATTAATTGGATCACTTTCTAAGGTTGATCTAACTTGCTTATACCATGAATCTTCTTTTTGCTCATTTAACACTTTTTCTTTAAAAGTGGTTTCGAATACTGCAATATTCATCAAGTGCCTCCTTCTGCTTAGTGCATCGGCAACCCTATTTTCTTTTCCCTTAATATATTCTATCTCGAAATCATATTCGCTTAGAAATTCTAACCATATTATTTTTCTAGCATTCAAGTGAGGTTGTGTGAAGATGTACTTGAGTCCTTGATGGTCAGTTTTTAACTCAAATGATTTTCCTAAGAGAAAATGTCTCCATTTCTAAAGAGCATGTACGATTGCCGCTAGCTCCAAATCATGAGGTGCATAGTTTACTTCATGATTTTTTAATTTCCTTGATTCATAAGCTACTACTCCTTTGTCCTAGATTAGTACCCCACCTATGCCTTCAATGGATGCGTCTGTCACAACTATGAAGTGTCCATTTGGCTTTGGAACCTTTAAGATAGGTGTTGTGGTTAATTTTTCCTTCAAAATTTGAAATACCTTATCACACTGTTTAGTCCATAAGAATTTCTTACCCTTCCTTTGTAAGGAAGTGATTGGATTTGCAATTTTTGAGAATCCTTCTATGAATCTCCTATAATATCCTGCAAGTCCCATAAAACTTCTTACCTCAGACACATTTTTGGGAATTGGCCATTCCTCTATGTGTTTGATCTTATCTGGATCTATTGCAATACCATCTTTTGAGATGATGTGACCTAAGTAATGTATTTTATTTTTAAAGAATGCACATTTTGATAGTTTCCCATATAGCTTGTCTTCTCTCAACCTTTGCAAAACTAATTGAAGATGTGCTAGGTGTCCCTCCTCATTTTTGAAATAAATCAAGATATCATCTAAGAAGACCAAGACAAATTTATCCAAGTAATCATGGAACACACTGTTCATCAAGTTTATAAAGGCAGATGGAGCATTAGTCACACCAAAAGGTGAAACTATAAACTCATAATGCCCATACCTTGTTCTAAAGGTTGTTTTTGGGATATCTTCCTCCTTTATCCTGAGGTTGTGATACCCAGACTGGAGATCTATCTTAGAAAACGCAATTGCTACTTTCAATTGTTCAAAGAGATCCTCAATGTGTGGTAAAGGGTACCTATTCTTTATGGTAAATTTGTTAAGCATTCTATAATCAATACATAGTCTTAAGGTTCCATCTTTCTTTTTAATAAACAAAATTGGTGCTCCCCAAGGGGATACACTTGGTCATATGAGACCTTTCCCAAGCAATTCTTCTAATTGCATCTTGAGTTCAACCAACTCTGTTGTGTTCATTTGATAGGGTTCCTTAGACACAGGTTCAACTCTTGGAACTATATCAATGGAGAAGTCAAATTTTCTTTTTGGGGGTAGCCCTGGTAGTTCTTCTGGAAACACATCACTAAAATCTTGAAGGTAAGGAGAATTTTGGAGGGTCAAAATATCCCCTTCTTCTTTTTCATCCATGGTAACCATGTATACTAGAGCTCCTTTTCTCTTCTCTGTTTTGATCATTTGCATAGCTGATATGATTTCCATACTTATAGGTCTATGTTTCCCTTGAATCACAACCCTTTTTCCTACATCATCTAAACATTCTACCCATTTTTTGTAATAGTCTACATTTGCTTGATGGTTTTTCAACCAACTCATTCCAATGATCACATCATATGATCCTAAAGGTGCCACATAAAGATCTACCTTTGTACTAAAGTTAGGAAATTATATTTCTACATTAGATAGACACTGGGTCACCTCTTTAACTGCCTTATCCCCATACTGGACTGTCCATGATGATTCCATATGATTAACTTTAAATAAAATTTTCCTTACTAATTATAGAGAAATAAAACATTCAGATGATCCAGTATCTATTATAATTGAGACTAGTTTTCCAAAAAGTGCACCTATAGTCTTTATGGGCACATTTTGGGATTGAATGTGCTGGCTTCTTGCTGTTGCATGAGTCCTTTGCGAAGGTCCCCTCTAAGGTTGATTTTCTCTCATCTGTCCTTGCATCCTTGGACATTCTCTAGCAAAATGATTCCCTCCACACATGAAACATCCACCCGGTGGTCCTCGTTGCATTGGATTTTTAGGCTGGTTATTGCTTGCTTCATTGAGCCTTGGTTGATTTGTTGGCCCGTTATAGTTCCTTGGTTCATTTTTGTTGAAGTTATTTTTGTTAGAATTATTCTCGTTGTACCTTTGATTATGTTTTGGAGGTGGTTTTCTTTATGATGAATTGTTCCTTAGGTTCTTCTTGAAGTTTTGGTTCCTTCTATATTCCCATTTTCTCTTGAAATTATTACTCTTGAAGGATTGTCTTGCTGAAATTAAACCTTGTAACTTCCTCTCTTGCTTCAAGGATTTATCTAGCACTTCATTCATACCTTCTGGTCCATGCATGTTAACCTTTATCCCTATGTTGGTATTTAATCCTAAAATGAATTTCTTGGTTTGGCTCTTTTCATCTTGTTGATATATTGGCACATATTTGAGTAGTTTAGAAAATCTATCCCAGTATTGTTGAACTATCAGAGATCCTTGATGAAGGTTGTGAAACTCAGTCATCTTTTCATCAAAGAACAATTGTGGTAGCCACCTTTTATGAAATTGTTCAACAAATTGTTCCCATGATATATTTTCCTTGGTGTACTTATTTTGTTCCTTCACATTAGTCCACTAGCTAGCTGCTTCACCAACAAGTTGGTAGGACCCCCATAAGGCCTTAGTAGTTTCGTTGAAGTCCCTTAACTCAAAATACTTTTCCATTTCTTTAAGCTAGTTTTCTGCCCCTTCTCTTAGTTGTTTCCCACAAAATTTTGGAGAGGTGATTTTCTTCAAGTCCTTAGTCAATTCTAGAATAGGATTTTCCCTCCTAGGTGCAATAAAATTCATTATGTTTTTCTCTAGATTATCTCCTTTAGGAGAGTTTTGAATTTAAGGTTGAACTATGTTTTCAATATTATCTTGTCTTGTTCAAAGTTATTGTACCGTTTGCTTCAAAGAGTTGACTTTATCTCTCTGCTCAGTTAATAGTTCTATTATTGCTTCAATCCCATCCTTATTCCTTCCCTAAGCCTATGGTTCCTCATCATTGTTTTCCTTTGGCCTTTGACTGACACTAGCTCGAGTTGCTCTTCCCCTTGGCATTTAGAATTCCTATTTAATTATTCTCATGTTAGTATTATTGTAAGGTTTGAGAAAGGATGTTTCTAACTTAAATTAAAAGTATATATTTCAATTGTGTGAGTCGTAGTAAGCTCAAGGCCTAGTTTTGAATCTCACTCTAATACCACATGTAAGGACCCAATTAATTCTAACCCAAAACACCACTATTTGTTTTTGTGTTCATGTATTCATTTACAAGTATACTTGGGAACTTCTATCCATACGGGATAGGTATATCATCTATTCATATGAAACATGAATTTGCTTCATCTATCATATAGAATAGGGATACATCTATTCATATAATCAGAATAGGCATCCACCTAAATGAGGCAGGAATCTATGATATGATAGGTATGTGCGCTGGCTAGAGTCTTGGACTCATCAGGATCATCTAAATCCTAAGTTGCTTCCTTGATGGCCACACTTTCTACTAAAAGTGTACCGAAGTCATCATCCTCGAGTGTATGTAAATTGTAATTCTAAGCTTGAAACCTGCCTCAGAATTTGGCCTAAGGGCCTCGGGGAATCAAGTAATCCATGCAAGATTCTTCTGAGTATAGTTGTATATATTTTAGTCAATTATCTCTTATAATTGTTTATGTGATCTCTCTAACCCTAAAACCCATTCTTGAATGCCTGAGTACTGGGAGCATCCTTCATTTCCCAGACTGCCTACATACCCTACTTCCAAACAGGATCAAGGCATAAAATATGTAGTTCTATTTTCTAAGCTATGTTTATGTGAACTGTTATAAAGCGGGTACACAACCATTTCTAGGGTTTTTATTTTCCCCAGACAATTCCTTTGTGACTGCTACCCATGATGGAAAGCATGGATAATAAATGATCATTTTGACCATTTATTGTTTATCTAATAACATTAATCTAACCCTACTCCCTAATGATGTTCATCTTCCTTGACCCATTTAAATGATTCCATAACTGATATACCTTATCGTAAGAATAATTTCAATTCCATTGTACCAGAGTAAATTCCTACTTTGGTTTCTAGGTTGTCACTAATGGATTTGATTCATTCTTTTCTTTTATCTTTTTAGATTATCGTTCCAAAGGGGATTTCCCTCCCTTTGGATTTAATCAACCAATGTCCCTTATTTCTCCTCAACAATTTATAGGGACAATGCCATAAATGTTGTTATTGCAACTATGTCAGGCAATAGGTGTAGTAGCTCAAGCGTGACAAAATTACCCATAAATGTGAACCAAAGGCACTGTGAATACCGAACACTGCTAGTTTTTTTTTCCTTTCTTTGATTAGGTTTTCAAGCTATATCTAGCATAATTAAATATTTATTAAGAAAAAGCTCATAAAATCTGGAATACATAACAAATTTAGTAATATTCATTATAGCACAATTTCCTAGATATGATTTGTTCAAGAGTAAATTTCAACTCTAAGAATAGTTTAAGTGTCATTGATAGTAAAATAAGCATTCTATATTAACCTTTTATTGAATAAAATCTTAATAATATCCATATATATCAAGTATTACCAAACAACCTATTTAAAGAGAGTATTTAAAACTTAGTTACACACATATTCCTCTTGATCATCATGTAGGGAGTAAGTGAAAAACAATAAATAAAACAAGTTCAAGCAAGCTAATTACTCTTAATTAAGTAATCTGGTATTGATCTAATGAATGATTCACATTTATCACTTTCTATACTAAAAAGAAATACCCACAATTTGATACAATCTCAGAGATGACAACTTAATTAAGAACATGCTATAATAATATAGTGATATCAACAATACACACAACTTACATAAATTATTTGATCAAGACTTATATTTTGTAGGATAATTTGATGAATGAAAAGAATCATTGAGGGGGGCTGAATCAGTGATTCAAAAATAGTCACAAATTAAAAAATTTGAAGAAGGCCAATAACAAGACTTTGTTTTTGAACAAGCTATATGCAGTGATAACATGAAACAATGATAACAGTGTAGGATTCACAAAATAAATGTTTGCTTCATATATTAGAGTATGTCATTGAGACACACATACTTTATGACAGCAAATTTGTTACTCAAACATTTGAACAAGTGCTTTTGATTGCAGAAATATTATTTTAAGCAACTAATAGATATGACAAGAATTGTGCAATTGATCAAGTAATGACAATAATGTAGACCAATTTGAAAACTCACAAAACACATCACATTACACCAAATTTTTCCTGAGTGGAAAAACCCTCTTGGGGTATAAAAAACCACTCGAATAATTCCTTTTATTATGAACACCAACTCAATCAAGAGCACCAACTCCTTTTACAAGTTTATAGTGTTCTATAAGAACCCTAGAAGTGCAAATATTTGCAACCCTAGAATTATAATAGAAGACTAATGAAATATTCTCATTCAGTTCATTGAAGAATGTTGTGCATCAACATCTTCTCAACAGTAAACATATATTTCAACATAAAACCATCATGTTATTTTTTTAGGGTAATCACAAAATGCTCATGAAATCCTTTTTCTTTCTCTTCACTGAAGGATCCCATAAAAAAAAATGCCAAAAACCCTCTTGTTAAATAGAACACAATGTCTCATACAATTTTTGTAACTATAAAAACTTCTCAAGTTAAATTTTTAATACAAAACCACTTTTTGCAAAGTTTCTAATCAGAATAAGTACCCTTTTGTTATAACTCGAGAAAATCACTGTTTTAAAAATATTCAATAACCTTAAACAACATTCTAGCATTGTGTTACCTAGTTCATGGTGGGTAGAAACCAAAAACTAACCAAAGAAATCTTTGAGCCATAATTGCCCAGTTGTGTACTTCATTAACTGAGCTTCCATAACTACCTGGCAACACCATTCTTTCTCACTCCCTCTAGTCGACTATGCTGTAAATCCAACTCTCCACACTATTCTCAAGCTCAAACTAACCACTTTCCATGTCAGCTAGCCAAAGAAACAGGTCTGCAAGTATTCCAATGGCGGTTAGGGTTTCACCTTTAGCCAAATGATAATTAAAAAACTCGTTTTTCCCTATTCCTTCATTCAAACAAATACCAAACTCAAGTGCATAATGATTTCAAATCCAAATGAAATGATATTCTATATCATTTGAATTCTATGTACATGTCTAAAAACACTGACAGCATAATTACTATCTCAATTTCCAAGTCACACTATCCACATGTTTATTATTGTCCATGTGAGTCATGAATACTACAATGTCATTCTCTTCCTTCGACTGTCCAAGATAAAGTATTCAATACTTTATGCTAAGCTGACACAAATAAACATAGTGCCAATGTAATAACCAATGTCGACTATCATATCAAAGCCGATACAAGCAAAAGTTCAAATGAACTATATGTAATATGGTAAGCCCAAGTGTAAGCCAAAAATACACTATGTGTAATATACAATGTGAACCATAGAACTAGATTCCTAACAATGCCAAATCAAAGCCATGTGTGACTTTAACTCCAATAGAGAACCATGTGAAAGATCAATGATAATTGAATATCATATGCAAAATGAGTAATCACCTAAAAACCAAAAATGTGATAAACATTTGCAAATGAAGACAAACCCTTGTCTGAATGAACTACACATATATCCAAAAGAATTAGTCCAACCAAAGTAACAAAAAAAATGAATAATACAAGAGTACTCAAACTAAACTGAGATCATCACTAATACAACTAAACAAACCATTGAAGATATCATTAGGTATAAACCAAGATGCCAACCAACACTTGTAGCCAATGCCAATGCATAACCAGTTTTGAGATCAAGGACAAAAATGCCACAAAAGAAGCCAACATAATTGTTCATAACTTAATCTCTTTTAAGAGTAAATTTTTAACTAATAAAAATAATTTTCCTTTGATTTGAATTAAGAGGTATTTGGTGATAGTTACGCTTAACCAATTTTTCATGAGGCAATACCGTTAATAGTCTAATAATAGTCACCATTCGACATTTTGCTTTATTTTAATTTATTCCTATTGAATGATAATATTGAGGAGGTCAAATGGATTAGGTATAAGGCATTCATTTTGAATTATAATCTTTCATGCCATACTCAATATACTTTTAACAAGGAAAGGTTTTATTTTTGTAAATTAAGAAATTACATACACTTCAATATATTACTAACTTGTACATTAATTTTGAGGGTACATTTGATCTAGACTATAAATAAATTCTTGCTACAATTAAACCCATTAAAAATTTGATTCCAATGTGCCCTATGATTGATTATTAGTGATGTAGTTCAATACTCAGAATATACTTCAAAATTTCTTCTACCTTTTGTAAAGATCTTATTTCTTATATTTTTGTCCTCTTAATTTATAAAATATGTATGATAATGAGAGAATTAAAACATTGTTGCAGACTTGGTGCTTTTACATGTATCAAAGATCTTATTGTGCATGTAGAGTTTAAACATATAATTTAGCACATCAATGTTTCTTCAATCTTTTAGAGGAAGTAGAGTGACATTAAACAAGAACAAAATCACCAAATTCTTCAACAACTCTAACTAAATAAAACACTTTCATTAGATTTATAAGCATATGCACAATTGGATAATGAATATATAATGTAGACATTAGTCATAGAGCTGTCAGGTGCATCGATTTGCAGCCATGTGTTGAGGAGAGAAATCATCTAATAGGTTAGAGTAACCTATATGAATAAATGATGAAAAAATTCCTAAAGGGAGTTTGAAGGTTTATTATAATTGTAGACTAGGCATAAGGAGAGTTTGGTGTATCATTTTTTTGGAGATTATGTAGCATCAACAACCCAATCCTATGTTCAGAACAATAATTTATTAAAAATCAAATCTAAACATTTTAATTGAAGAACCTTTCCATGGTTATCGACACATTATCACGTCAAGTATAAATCTAATAATGGTATGATGGATAGAGTGGAGCAGCTGTACTATTTATGCATGTGTATGTACATTTATCAGAGGGTATTGCTGCCACCGTTTAGTAGAATTGTGTGTAAGTATTGACAACCTAGTGATGACGTGTAGATTCTTTTCCAGCACACCTCAAGAATGTGGTCTCATGTATTAGCATGAATAACAAATATTTTTAGAAAATTTCAAGCACTTACAAACTAGTAAGCATAAGAATTATTCCTCCATGCCTGTAGACATTGTGATATGACTGCCTAATTCTTGTATGGGACGTTACTTTAGGGATAGAAACATTAAGAAGTAAAACCGTTTATTGGGATTATTGGGAATGTTGTGAAAACACATAACAAATTACTATGCATGCTAAATAAGCTCTAATGCATTCATGATTACCTCAATTCCCACAATTGGGTTACATGTGAAGACTCCTGCATCTGGGTTCATGTTATAATATTCTCAAGAAGCATAAAAGAAAGTTGATATTGGTATTTTATTTCCCCTGAGAAATGTAAATCTCTAGATGATTACCTATACATCTATTTAGCTGTGCAAAATAACACCATTTATTGTGTAAATTCATAATGTAATCTCAACTCCACAATAAGATTATATGAATATATTTCACTAGAGGAGTGATGATGACAGATACTTACTTAACTGTGCATAATCCTACCTGAGATATGAATTAAGGGAAATTCCCAAGTTGCCACGTCTCTTCCCTATAGAATTTGCAACGAACACCTCTTCTAGAACCAAAGAAAACATAGAACATAGAATTTGAATTCCCAAACTCAAACCAATTCATTTGATTTATAGTTGAAGGTGCATTAAATTTATTACAATTGTAGTTTTGTGAGTTAGATTTGATATTTATTTTAGGTAGTTCAAATAGAACCTAGCATGTGAACAATATGAATAGGGTGAGATGATCAAAGTCAAAGTTGGGCGATTGAAGATGACATGACATGGCTTTACTAGTAGACAAATCAATTTATATGCTTGTGTCTAATTTATTATGTATGCTCCTCCTCATTGAAAATGTGGTAGAGTCTAGATTTCTTCATGCAAGGCGCCTTTAATTCATTAGTTGGAAATTGACTTGGTTTCCTATTCGACTTCTAATCCCAAATGTTTTTTTTTTCTCCCTAATTAATAATTAATGACTTTGGATCTAGCAAAGATTTTAAGAAACGTGGAAAAATAAACTTCAATTTTTCATGCATATCAAAATATTGTCTAATGATCATGCATCCACCCTTAATATTAAATTCTAAAAATAAGCAATAAGAGTTGGCGAAGAGGAGTCATTACAAAGTTTAAATTACCAAAATGGAGTTTGACCAAGACAAACCCCCATTCACTAAAAACAAAGTATTTTTCCCCTATCTTTGTGTGTTGCATGTTTGCAAGTTGAAGATCTCAAAAGTTGCAAAATTGCAAAGTTGTAAAAGTTATATTTTTTGTGATCTCACGGAAACTCAGATCCCAAATTTATTTCCAATTGTTTGACAATGAAAATCGAGAATAGGGAAGTGCATACACATGAGTAGATGACCCAAAAACAATTTTTGAAGAGTCCTAGGGTGCTAGTAAGAAGTTGAGTCCGCTTTTTGGCCAAAAAGTGGAAGTGTTTTCCCTAATTTTCAGAATTTGACACATTTGATCTTAAAATTTTAAGCACTTAGAGATGGAATCTTCAAAAAATTCACCAATCATAAAATGTAGTACTCAGAGTCTAGTTTCCAAATATGTAATTTATTTCAATACCCAGATGGTACAAATTGAGTTTCAACAGGTGTTTCTAAAAACCACTATTTAAAAGTCACATTTTTTACCATACCATGCACATGTACATCATCCATATTTTGACCTAAATTATTGTATTTTTCTAAATCCTTTTGGGAAAATATTTGTAACTCACTCAAGCACACTTTTGATATTTTTTGTAATTTTTTATTGATTTTTTTCTTAAAAAATTTATTAGTCATATTTGTGGTTTTGAAAAATCATCGTGTACGTCACGCATAATATGACCTAAACTTATCATTTTTTGATTTTTTTTAAATTAAAAAGAATTGTTTGAAGTACGTTCTCATGCAATTTGTTCGTGAAATGTTATGTTGATAAAAAAAATATTAAAATAGTAAAAACCCTGATATTTAAAGTTTATGGACCAGTTTCATCAAAAAATAATTGAAAAATAGAAAAAATAATCCAATTGTAAAAAAAATTACATATTTGGAATCTACGCTGTCTCATATATAATGGATTTTAATTTCATCAAAAAATTCTACAAAAAAAGTCATCAGCCCTATGTCCAAACTCACTATTTTTCTATGACATTGTTAGGACCTTCAACTTGCAGGTCAAACTAGGTTGAAGGCCTAGGTTTGGATTCCTAATGCTTTTCCCAAACTAGAATACAAGCTAAAAAACCGACTACAAAGCAAGGCGAAGTTTAAATTTTTAGAAACAGGATCTCGTTTACAAAACGTGACCCCATTTTGTAAATTAGGATCCTGTTTTCTAATATTAAATGTGGTGACTGTTGACAAGGAAATGAGATCCTATTTCCATGTCAATGGTCCCCACATTTAATATTGGGAAACAAGATCCCAATTATAAAACGAGATCTCATTTTTAATAAACGGGATCTTGTTTTATAATCAGGATCCCATTTTTTTTTAACCATTTTTTTAATTTACTGGCAAAGTTTACTGTGAAGCCTGCAACTTCACATGTATGGCCGACTGTGACATATTGAGATATTTTTCATCAAATTTTGTCTTTATAGGTGTTGAACTTGCATTTTGGATTGAATTTTTCAATGGATGCATCATGTAAATATTTTTGAAGTGGAATTGTGTTAGTTTTCTACTCGTTTGGAGGAAAAAAGAGGAAGACTTTTGTTTTTATAGGTCTTCAACTTGCCATTTGGATTGAATTTTTGAAAGGAGGCATCAAGTAAACAGTTTTTTAAGTGGAATTGTGTTAGTTTTCTACTTGTTTTGAGGAACACATGAGTAAGAATTTTGACCTTATAGATCTTCAACTTGCAATTTGGATTGAATTTTTTGAAGAATTTCACTATTGACATTCATTTGTGCTTGAGAATTTTATAATCATGGGTTCACAAGCTTGTAATAAGAGGAAATATAGGAAAAAATTGACTCTTGAAGAAATTGAAGCAAAGAGAGAGAAGGAGAAACAAAGACAAAGACAAAGAAGAATGAGAATTAAATCAATGAATGATGGTGGAGCACCCAATTCCACAACTATTGAAGATGAAAACATTGAGGAGAACATGGTTGTAGATGAAGCTAATTTGCAAGAAGTCAATTTGGAAAATAATATGATTATACAAACAAGTCCTAGTATGTCTTTAAATCCCTCTTTCAATGCTACGAAGAATGTTTCAATAGGCACAAATCCAAGTACATCTTCAAATCCACATTTTAGTGAAATGGAAAATTTGTTTGTAGAAGTTTTACAAGATGCATGACTTAACAATGTTGACATTGATAATATTTAGAGAGATGGAAGTTTTAAAGATTTTTTTTTAAAAATTTAGAAAATGAAAATGAAAATCGTTTAAATGTTGTTAAAAATGAGAATGAAAAATCTTTTGTTGAAAATGAAAATGAGAATGATCCTTTTGTTGAAAATGAAAATGAAAATATAGAATGCGATGCTGAATTTAATGAAAATAATTTTTTCAAAATTGAAAGTGATGTTTTGGATAATCTTCTTGGTAAGATTTCTTAGAGGAAAATAAGAACACATGCGAATAGAATATATAAAAAATTATTTTATCATAAAAAACTTGTATATCAATGTCAACTAATGATGCAATTGATGAGAATGCAAAAAATGAGGAAAATAATGAAAAAGTTAGGCTTTTTTGTTAAACCAAGAAGAAAAGATCAATCATTAAACAATGCTATGTCTATTGTTGCTAGTGCCATTAAATCTATTGGGAAAAATAGTCGATCTAAAGATAAAAATGCAGCCAGAAGAGCTATAACAACTGCTATAGTTAATAAAGCAACTTTGAATAAAAGAATGGTAAGCAATATTAATGAAGTTTTAAAAATACATCCTAAAACATTGCTAAGAGCGGCAAAAAGAAGAGAAAGTATAGAAAATGATCCTATCAACCAATGTTGGAGTTTCAGTGGTCGACTCTCGAGGTCTAATATGAAATTGAATGTTGAAATTAAATCTTTGATTGAAAAATATTGGCATGATAATACTACCTAGGTATCATCTAATGCTAGAGATATTTTAAAATTAAGGGTGGGGTCAAAAGTTCGCAATCCTCACCCAAAACACCTATTGGATACAACACAAATTGAATTTTATAGAAAATTTTGTGGTGATTTAGTGTTACCTGGTAATATTAAAATAAGTCAAAGGTCTTTTGAAAAATGTAAACCCTGGTATGTAAAAATTAATAAGCAACGAATATCTTGTTGTTGTAAAACGCATGTTCAATTTTATTATTCTTATGATATTTTTTGATATATACGTTGTACCTTGCATACTAAGATGATTATATAGGAATGTGGTATTAATATGCCACCTAAAACAATAAGGGAGTTTATATTAGGTTTGTTTTGTGAAAGATCTAATGGTAAATTGTTTTATTTAAGTTTTTATATTTTTGGAAAATGCACTAGTTATGAAAATATTTCATTTTTAAGAATTTGTATGCATGAAAGTGTTGATAATGATTTTGGACAACAAGTAGTAGATGCTAAAAGATTTAAGAATGTTGACTATTTTTTAAAAGATGGAAAAATAGGAAAGCGTTGTGATTTAGTTACATAAAAAGTTAGTGTGCATGCATTCATGAGTGAATTTAAGAATAAGAGTGTACCAAAATATGTCATGCACTCTCAACATGCTCGATGGCTTGATGGCCAATTTCACACATGTAGAAACACATTTCCAATTGGTAATATACTTTTAGTGGTTGATTTTGTGGAAAATTATACTCTAGCTCTGCAAGAGGAAATTCAATCACAGTATTATAATTCAGTGCAAGTAGCTATGTTTGTCCATATTGTTTATAGACATGCACATGATAGCACATAGGATGATAGAAAAGTTTTGAGGGAGTATCATTTTTATTTGAGTGACAACCGGTTACACTCGTCAGAGTTTGTTCAATATTGTTTCAATATATTTTATAGAAATTTAAGAAAAAGAGGAATCCATATGACATAACACCTCATATGGTCAGATAATTGTATGGGGTAGTTCAATAATGCTTGAATGTTCTATTGGTTAAGTATGGTTCACAAGGAACTTAATGTCCAACATATGTGGAGTTTTTTTGGAGCTGGGCATGGTAAAGGAGAACATGATGGAGATGGTGTGTGTGTCAAAAAAAATCTTGCTAGAGAACAATTAAAATTCGAGGATGAAGTAAAATTTAAAGATGCACGTGGGATTGTGGATTGGTGCAATACAATATTATTTGCACCTGGTTTGAGTGAGTACTCTATAGTTCATCGATTATTTTGGTTGGTTGAAGAAGAGAACATTCTATCTAGAGTTGACTGTGAGACAATCAGTGGATCTACTAAATGGCATTCATTTAGGAGTTCAACAACAAGCAAATGGACTATTTGTACAAGGGAGCTTGCATGTTTTTGTCATTTTTGTGTCTTAGGAGATTGGGAAGCATGTGAAAATACAAAATGGGTTGAACAGTGGGAGCAAAGATCATTGACACCTACACAAGCACATGATCAATATGAAAGAACTATTGAAGAAAATGATCAAGTGTTTGCATATGAAGACTATGACCATGTTTCAGACCTTGTACAAGAAGGTAACTTAATTCAATTTATTTCTATTTATTTCACTTTATTAAGTTATTTTGTAATTCTAAATTATTTATATGGACATGCGCAAGTTATTAAATCAAAATTTGTTTGCAGGACATGTGTATGTTATTGTTGCACCTGAGGGGAATGAAGAGGAAACAAAATATTGGTTGGCTCATTGTGCGGAGACTAAACATAAGTTAATAGAACCTCAAGAAGATGATGATGGCTATCATTATCCAATTAGTACGGTGATCCCCTTAAGACATCCCCTTAAGCAAATTTTGATAACAAGTTTTTGATCCACTTAAGCAAATTTTGAGAACAAGTCTTTTATCCCCTTAAGAAAATCTTGATAATTTATTTGATGATGGTTTTCATGTTTTCCAATAGGATTGGTGGTGGTTTTTGGCACTTGTCTACGAAAATACCTGACAAGGAAGAATGGTCTACCTGCATTCGAAGATTATGAAACACATAAAAATATTATACACTATTCACATTTGGTGGTGGCAACAAATGAAAAACTAGATCAGTATCGTGGAAGACCTACAAATAAAGTGCTATGGACAATTTCTATGGTAGAGCATGAGACAATCATAGATGCATTGCAAAAAAAAGAGGATGCAGATGGTACAATAGAATAAGTAAATATAGGTAAATATAGTTTTAGTTTTATATTATCCTTTTAAATAGATTAAATACATGTTTTGATATTGGTCAAGTGTGTTATTAGTTGAAATTGATTTAAATTGTCCTTT
The DNA here is from genome assembly GCA_007258455.2 of Sequoia sempervirens. Lineage (NCBI taxonomy): Eukaryota > Viridiplantae > Streptophyta > Pinopsida > Cupressales > Cupressaceae > Sequoia > Sequoia sempervirens. Next base: position 25,882 of record VDFB02319533.1, read on the forward strand.
TATAGATCCTTAAGCCATAATCACAAAAAGGATCTAGTCCATGCAGATTCAACGTAGACAATATGGAATACTTGGTAAAAATAGGTAATTATTAGTTAAATTATATTTAAATACATGTTTTGATTATATATTGATATTGCTTATACATTAATAGTTAAAATTGATTTATTATCATTTTTTTATCCTTAAGCCATCATTGCATTGATCTCATACTTTGAAACAAAAAGGAGAGGATGCTTGGATTAAACCTACACACATGTGTGGAATACTTTTAAATACATGTACTTGAGTTGTGCACATATAGATAGTTTTATATAAATTAAAATATGTATGTTTTGATGATTTCATTGACATTACTTGTACCTTTTTGATATCAAGTGGTGTGAAGACCTACTACATTCCGGACACGAGTTTGAGATGTTCTTGAGATGGCATAGCCAAATTTCCTAAACATTGTTTTGAGATGACAAATATGTACATACATACTTACACAATTAAATTTTTTGTATAAATTACAAATACATATACATACACAATTATCTACTCTACGTACTTTTATGTATCAAAATCAATATTCTATATATTTTGTTTGTTAAATGTGCATGTTTTCCTACTTTGAAACTTTATAGTTGATTGTATACTCACTAAATATCATGCGTAAATTATTGTTAAATCAATTATATCCTTAAGACGTCGTATTAGGACCCCTCAAGACATCCCCTTAAAACGTCTTGTATTAGCACATATCCTAAATATTATACTTAATAATTATATCATTTGTTATTATGAGTCACCCTAAAACTTATAATACTTGTTTATATCACTTAATATTTATACTTAATTATACTCTTCTGTGATCCCCTTAAGACACCCTATTAGGACCCCTTAATACATCCCCTTAAGATGTGTCGTATTAGCACATATCCTAAACATTATACTTAATTATATCATTTGTTATGATGACTCACCCTAAAGTATAATACTTGTTTATATCACTTAATATTTGTACTTAATTATACTCTTCTTTGATCCCCTTAAGACGTGTTGTATTAGCACATATCCTAAATATTATACTTAATTATATCATTTGTTATGATGACACCCTAAAGTATAATACTTGTTTATATCACTTAATATTTATACTTAATTATACTCTCCTTTGATCCCCTTAAGACATCGTATTAGGACCCCTTAAGACAACCTACAAATTAGTATTGGATGCTATTATTTGTTTTGACAGCTTATAAATTAGTGTTTTTTGTGGAACATGAGGTCAAGAGGACTTTTATGTTCTTAAGTTTTCTCTAGCACTTTGCATGATTTGTAAATATGGGACTACATGATTTAATTTCAAAACTTTAGCCTATTTTTGGATAATTAAGTTCTTTAATTTAATGTTGTAAAAGAACTAGGAAATATGGTGTATACTTATAAAAAAACTTTTTTGGTAAAACTCGTTTTATGTTGACTAATTATGATTTATGTTTAGTTTATAGAATTTATTAATTCTTTTGTTCTCTAATCTTGTATGGTATTGTTTATTTCTTAAAATTCTATCCTTTGTGGTATATAAGAGGATTGCTTTTGTTTGTAAATTATGATTTATTGACTAATTATTGATTGACATGAATTAAATAAGTTCATTGACTAATTATCGCTAATTATTGAATGTACATATCATGTATATCATGTATGGGATCACTAAATTTGTAAAGTACAAATATTAAAATGTCCTATTAATTTCAACTTTAATTTCATATTTATATTTAATTTCACATTAATGTCCTATATTAATGTCTTGACTTTGAACATAAAATGCATAAATGTACATGTGTAAATTAAAATTGAACAATAATAAAGCCCATAATTTACAACATATTAAGTGCATGAAGCCAATATATTAAGCGCATGAAATAAATTCCATTAGAGTACAACCCATGAATTAAAGTCCAACAAAGTACTTGACCCATGAAATATATAGTCCAATAGAGTACATGAGAAACCAATTATGTAGTCCATGAAATAATCAAATATAACCCATAAAATCATGTTTAGGTCATGTATCGTCTCTATAATCAAGAGACCTCTTCACACCATGTGGACTATGCAGATCATGACTTGAAACACTCTGTACAAGAGAAAGATGCAATCAAATGTAAGACGATGAAAAATGATTTAATGACAATTTAATTTATAATTCATCAAAAAATTAAATTACCATCATATATTGGGTCTGGATGATCTGGTGCACCTGAACCAACCTCTAAATTCTCTGAATCAATTTACATAATCAAGACAAAGAAAGTTGAAATTAGATGTAAGTCTACTATTAAAAATTATTTAATTCAATTTAATTTATAATTTATCATATTTTAATTGTACCGTATTTTGAGGTTGTGCACCCTCTACTCCAGGACTTGTTTGTACATGTTCAACTACAAGATGTGTCTCATGCTATAAAAGAAAAATAATTTAAAACATGTATTAGCTCATATTATATATATATATATATATATATTCAATTTTAAATTTTAAATTAAAGTTATTCAAAATATATAATTTGTAATCAACTTTAAATATAATAAAATTTTTAAATTACCATGATATCTGGAGCCTGCTCTGCATGTCCTCCTAGAGGTGTAACTATGTCTGAGTCATGGCAGAAAGTCACACTAACAAAGTCCTACAAGATCAAATTTAAAGCATGTATACTTGAATTAGGTTAAAATATATATATTCAAGTTTGCACATTTTGTGTAGATTTTTTTTAAACAACCTGAAATTTAGAGGCTTCACAAGTAGCCACAACATCTAATGTTTTCCTGATGCCCATTCTCATTGTTGTATCAACCTAGACATACATGTAGACATTTAACGCTTATAATATTTACAAGTGTACATGCACATTTGATATATGGTGAATTCAAAATTCATAATTGTAACTATACTAATGTAAGTTAAACAATTTACAATATAAATGTACTTGCCCCTGATTTGTGATGTTGGACAATGAAGGAGTGCTTGAAAACCCCTCGAGTGGAATCAATGTGGAAGTCGATTGACTCCCCTAAACCAACATAAATACTTAAAACATATGTTCATGATTCAATTATAAATTTAAAACTCAAGTTAAAAATTATTTCATATATAATTCAAAAAATTGAAATAAAAATACCCCATAAGGGTTGCTGACTAGGACTTGTGTCGATGTATGTACTCGCGGAGTGGATGATTGCCCCATCGTTAGTGTCATCTATAGACCAAATAGTTTGATTGTTAAAATGTATTGCAAACTTTTTTTGATATATACATTCATTAAAATTCTTATAAATTCAACATGTAGATGCATATTTATACCTGTGTCATAGTGTCCTTAGGGTGATGGTCTATTTTAAGAAATTCTACAAATGAACTAAGGCGGCCAGATGAACCACCATAATCTCTATGTCCACCCGAACTGGGTGTGGCTTGATTGGGTCCATAGCATAACTAATGGAAACTAGTACATACATGTGGTCTCGACACTCCTGGAGTGGTACTCAAACCAACTCCATAAAATAATCCTCCATCATTGTCGTCACTATGCTCCCTACCCGCTATCGTAGAAGCAAGTTGATCAAGGTCTCCTACAAGCATACTAAGGGATCCTAATGTTGATACCACCGCACATTGATGCACATGTGTGGGAATGGAAGGACCAAGAGGAGCAACAAGGAGTTGCACATGCATGGGGAATTGGGGATAAACCCTTACCCCTAACCTCTATTGTGGCATGTCATCACCAACACCTTGAAATGATTTAAAATAAAAATAATTGGGCTTTTTCCCCATAACAAAACTCTACATATAGTTTCCTCAAAAAATACAATGGGACCTCCAAATTAGCGTGTGGTGGACTGTCAAATACCATATACCATCGATCCCAAAAATGTGCACTCATTTGTGGATGTATACACCACCTCATGGATATTCTAGATTTATTGGGAGGAATGGGTTGTCGAGTAATAGGGTTGATAAAGTACGATGCTAGATGGGATTTTTTTATTTTAAGGTCTAAAATTTGTTTATAAGAGAGACCGTCTACATAAAAATGTCTCATTTGCTCTCTTTCTCATCGATGCCTATCTAGATCAGAATCAAAAGTCTTAATGGCATCCACAATGTTTTGCATCATAGATGCAAAACGTCTCATGTGTAGTTCCCCTCTGTTTATGTTATCCTTGTGTTGTTCCGACTCGCTTGTGAAGTCAGGATTTGATTGGCATGTGTTGAATTGATTTAAATTTGTTTGATTTGTGTTTTGATTATTTACTATATTATAGTAAGGATTAATGGTAATGCGAAATTAAATAAAGGTTTTTATACCTTTGAGATGTTGACCAAGTAAACTATTGATAAGGATTTGCCTGTTTTAAATAAATAGGTAAAATATAATAAATAAATTGTATTACAACTAATAAATTATTGAATAAAAATGTACTTTGAAAATGAATATAAACATAAATTGTAATACTAAAATAAAATCAATTATTGAAAATAATTAATGAAAAGAAATTTTATATTGTGTGCACTAGACTCTTTTAAAATAAGTAACAAAGCAGGTAACTGTTACATGGTTAAATGGCCCCTAAGGTTGTGGATTCTTGGGAGTGCTTTTAATGGAGCAGTTACATGTGGGCTTGGTCGTGTTTTTTTTTTTTGGGGGGGGGGTCTTCATTAATAGACCTTTTAACGAACTTATTGTAGTGGGGGAATCAACCTATTATGAGTTTTTTATGCATTACGATAGTCGAGGATATTATACACTTTACTAGGGAATTCTTCATGGGGAGAGAGTCCAACAAGAAAAGGGCAACGACGGCTTGGGAAAGGAAAATTCATTTTCTTTCACTCTAAATAATTGAAGGAGAAAGGTGATGGTTTTAGGATATAGAAGGCCCATTTTTTTTCCATAGAGGAGAGCGAACTATGTGGAGACGCCAAAACTAAAAGGAAATTGTTGTTAGTAAATTGTAACCTTCACATTGTGTGGATAACCAAACTTAGGGAAGAATAAGCACCTCCCTATTGGAATTAATCACTCAATTATTTTGCTTTATTCACTTTTCCAAAAGGAGAACAAGAGTAAAATGAAAAGCAACTTCTCTTATGGTAGAGGTGAGTTACTTTGTGATAGAGGTTAAAGCAATATTAGCCAAGGCATAGAGATTTTATAAGAGGATGGGGAAACATTGTCTAAAGGGAAGATATCCAAGCAACCATTGAAGGGTACGAAGGAAGGGATTCAAAGCCAATAACCGCATGCAACTCCTTGGGACCAAAATGAGGGCATCAAAAAGTGGTTTAACACAAAGATATAAACTCTTGCTCGAGGTATGGTATTTAAAATGCCATGAATACATCATAAACTACAATCGACCAAGTTCAAGGCACCTTCAGAAGGAACGAACTTCTAAGAATTGACACAAGAAGAAATAGAGGTACTTATTTCCTGTTCTTAATTTATGTTGATAGATGCATATCAACTTCAATGTTAAAGATCTTTATGAGCCATCCAATTATATATGCCTTTAATCATGAATAATCTCCATCTTCTTCGTGAGACCCAAAATTTACCCTTTGTTTTGCCTATTTAATCTTTGTGATAACCTAAGAGCTTATAGCATTATTTTGAATCTTTTCTCCTGTAGTATTCTTGAGAATGGAAACTTCCCTATTACCTCCCTCTAGAAGATAGTTAATCATGTATTATGGATTCGATAATCTTGAGAGAAGGACCCACAGTTGACTCATGAGCCAAAATCTTTGGATCTGGGATAGATAGGCATGCATAGTATCCTTGATACAATTAGATAAATTTTAGACTCATTCATTGTTGCATACTATCTGTTGGATACAATCATTTGTACCACATGGTGGTTGGTAGCTTGTGTGGTAAACTTCACAGTGGACAAGGTATCCCTCCCATAGCTCCTCTCAATTCCTGAGTTTTCTTCTCTTTTTTTTAAGTCCATCTCCTAATCAATATTTGGAACATCACATTTATTGTGCATGAGCATATGAAATGTCTTTGAGTTCCAAATTAAATACTATAATAAAATCCAAATTTTGTATTTTTGTAATGGTTAAATATTACCTCTATGTTCAAATTTATGTAGAACTAGAAACTAAGGCTGAAATATATCATCTAGGAGTTCCATGAGTCATAAGCATGCAACAGAATATAAAAAATTGACATATGACTATAGTTTAAAAGTATGTTGGCCTCTCTCTCTTATGAAAAGATAAATTGAGGAACCTAATTCTAATTCAAGTTGCATCCCCTTACATTGAGTTGCCAACCTTAAAACAACATAAAATTGAATATGTTGTAGTTTTGCACAACACAAAAAGGCCACAAATAATAGAACAAATGGTAGATGAAAATAACATTTCTTCTCAATTTGTGCATTCCTCTCTCAATTTCAAACTATTGGAATAATTCTTTTCTCACAATAAATAGGTAGAAATGTGAAGAGGACTTCCTTATATATAATTCTTTTTTAATCTCACTTGAGTTAAGTCCTCTATAAGGAAATTTTAAGAACTTGGTGGCTGCATGAAATGGAACCATAATATCATATATGGGTACTAGAACAACATCACCCAGATGGTCAAAATAATATTAACCTTACTCCTGAAAAAAATTTCAACTTGCAACCGAGATTCTACCTTTAAAAGGTTGCAAATATCTTGTGTCGAGCTCAATAATCTAGAATCTCTAAACCCTGATATATTTAGATCTACTTCCCGTTTATTATGAATAGATTTAAAGTGACAACTATAGGAAGTCAAGTTTTGGAATGGTTTCTTTTGGTAGGATCTTGTAATATTCCTGAAAAACCTAGCCCATTTCTCTCATCAACATCATTGAAAATGATACTCATTTGTGCAAAATCTTGAGCACACTGTTTATAGTGCAAAACACAAAATTAGTTTAAATATGCTACAAATCAAATAAGAGCTTAGGCTATTTATTTAAATGGTTTCCTTTGGGGTTGCGTGGTGAGGTGTTTCATCATATGAGGTGGAATCAATGCTTGATTTTGCATAGCATTGATTTTATTTTGAATGGATGACGCTTGATCATTTATACATGCCCGCAAGTGAGCCTCATCAGATCCAGTGGGTGGTGGATGTGGGATATTAAGTGGAGGGGGTGGAGGGGGAGGTGGAGCCTAAGGTGGAGGTGGAGGTGGTTGAGGTGTTGGATTGATGATATCATCAATGTTAAATTGATCCATGATATCAGATATAAGTGCACTTGCATTAAATTATACAAAATTAACATACAAACTTACAAAATTACAAGAAATAGTTAAATTTGAAATGTACATGCAAATTTGTTTAAATAGGATGTGCATACATATAAATACACATGCATACATTGATTGAACCAGAGCATGTGCATACAAATTTAAAAATTTAACATGTACATACATTTAAAATAAAAAATACGATGCATAATTTGCATGCATACATCATTCAACTAAACTGTGTACATACATACAAATTTCAAAATTTAAGATCTAGAACTATGCAATTTTAATACATGTACATACTAAAAAATAAACTTGAAACATTCACAAAAATCTCATTTTATGTCTAACACACATATATATATTACATTTTTCGAATAGGAGAAATCATGATCTAGTAGATAGTCATAAAATATATCTATTATAAATTCATCATTATAAGTTCATAAATTCCTCCAAATTCATAAATCCATGTCACTAAAAATATCCATCCAACCAAAATCATAAATTCACATCACTAAAAATATCCATCCAACAAAATTCATAAAATCATCACACAAAATATTCATCGAACCAAATTGATAAATTCATTACTATAAGATCATTGTCTTAATTTATAAACTATTGTGGCTCTCTATTGCATCTCTTCATTTCTTTGTGTTTTCCTTTTCAGAATCTAAAGTTCTCCTCTCCTCTAGCTATTGTTGACGCTCATCTAAGATCCCATCCATAGCGCATCAACAAAATTTTGCATCCTAGATGCAAACATCCTCACAGGTGGTGCGATACATTCTTCATTTTGAATAATGTTGATTTGATCTTGGATGGTTCTAACATTGGAATTGATTTGTGCTTGCAAGAGAGCACCATCGATTCCAGGTGGTGGAGGTGGGGGGTTATGAGGTGGAGTGGGTGGAGGTGGAGGTGAAGGTGGTGAAGATGAATGGCATGGAGGAGGATTACAAATATTATTGAATCGATCCATGTGATCTCTAAGATATAGGTGAACCTGCATTATATTTGTAATTTCAAAATATAAGATACATGTTTAGGAAATACCCTTAAGCCATTCAATATAGATGGCCTAATTGAATACAAATGATAAAATGTGTAAGCCTCATTTATGTCTAAGGCATGTTACTTGAATGAAAAAACAATTAACTATTAATATAAGACAATTTATGAATGCTTTAGGGTTTACGATTTAGAGTTTAGGATTTATTCACTCGAGCCATTTCATTTTTCCCTAGGACCTTGCTAGAAATAGATCCCCTTAAGCCATCCTATCACCCTAAACCATAAATTGATCAACCTAGATCATGAAATCTCATTCATATTATAATCTTTCATGATCTTATTATTGTTAAATTTGGTTTCCTTGGGAAAATTCACCAAATTTTGAGAATTTATTGGATCCCCTTAAGTAATGTCATATTAGGACCCCTTAAGACATCCTAAAGTATGGCTTAAGGGGATCTATGTAGTAAGGTCTTAGTACAAAATGACATGGCTTAAGTGAATAAATTTGGTGAAGATGCCCAAGGCAACCAAATTTCATTAAGGTCCTAGGCAACTTCACCAAATTTTATTCACTTGAGCCATGTCATTTTGTCTTAGGACCTTACTAGACATAGATCCCCTTAAGCCATCCTATCACCCTAGGCCAAATGATCAACCTAGATCTGGATTTATCTCATTCATATTATAATCTTGCATGATCTTATTATTGTTAAATTTGGTTGCCTTGGAACTTCACCAAATTTTGAGAACTTATTTGATCCCTTAATAAATGTCATATTGGGACTTAAGACATCATTTAATTTAGGGTGATAGGATGGCTTAGGGGATCTACTCTCAGTGAGTCATAAAAAAATGACATAGCTCAAGTGGGCCAAAATTTGGTGAAGTTTCCCAGGCCACCAAATTTCATTAAGGGCCTAGGAAAAAATGATGGCTTTAGGGTTTAGGGTTTAGAGTTTAGAGTTTAAGGTTTAGGGTAATAGGATGACTTAAGGGGATCTATGTAGCAAGGTCCTAGGAAAAAATGACATGGCTTAAGGGAATAAAATTTGGTGGAGTTTCCTAAGGAAACCAAATTTAATTTTAAGGTCCTAGGAAAAAGTGAATGCTTTAGTGTTTAGGGTTCATATTTTAGAGTTCAGGGTTTAGGGTTTAGGGAACTTAGGGTGAAGTTTGGGTGGCCATTGGAATAATGGAGTTGAAAGTTAGTGAACAAAAAATTTTCTTGTGGAATAGTTGATTGAGATAGCTCTTGTTTGATAACCAAACTAGACCAGAAATCCCAGCTATAACTATAATCACAGAATCTTATTATTGTTAAATTTGGTTTCCATGGGCAACCATGCGAAACTTATTTGATCCCCTTAGAAATGTCATATTGAACCCTCAAGACATTTGACATGGTTTAGAGTGTATGATGGCTTAGGGGATCTATGTCAGTGGTCCAAGGACAAAATGACATGGCTCAAAGTGAATTCTAAAATTTGGTGGGATTTCCCAAGACAGCAAAACTAAATGAAACCTAGGAAAAAATGATGGCTTTAGGGTTTAGGGTTTTAGATTTTGAAGTTTAGGGTTTAGAATAAGATGGCTTAAGGGGATCTATGTAGTAAGGTCAGACAGAATGGCATAAACTTGGGGAGGCCACAATTTGAGTTTCCTAAACAACTAATTTCCTTTGAGCCCTAGGAAAAAATGAATGCTTTAGTGTTTAGGGTTTAGATTTTAGAGTTCAAGGTTTAGGGTTTAGGGAACTTAGGGTGAAGTTTGGGTGGCCATTGGAATAATGAAGTTTCAAGTTAGTGAACAAAAATTTCTTGTGGAATAGTTGATTGAGATAGCTCTTGTTTTGACTAACCAAACTAGACCATGAAATCTCATTCATATTATAATCTTGCACGATCTTATTATTGTTAAATTTGGTTTCCTTGGGAAACTTCACCAAATTTTGAGAACTTATTTGATCCCCTTAAGAAATGTCATATTAGGACCCCTCAAGACATTGATTTATGGTTTAGGGTGATATGATGGCTTAAGGGGATCTATGTCTAGTGAGGTCCTAGGACAAAATGACATGGCTCAAGTGAATAAAATTTGGTGAAGTTTCCCAAGGCAACCAAATTTCATTAAGGGCCTAGGAAAAAATGATGGCTTTAGGGTTTAGGGTTTAGAGTTTAGAGTTTAGGGTAATAAGATGGCTTAAGGGGATCTATGTAGTAAGGTCCTAGGACAAAATGACATGGCTTAAGGGAATGCAATTTGGTGGAGTTGCCTAAGGCAATCAAATTTCATTTTAAGGTCCTAGGAAAAAATGAATGCTTTAGTGTTTAGGGTTTAGATTTTAGAGTTCAGGGTTTAGGGTTTAGGGAACTTAGGGTGAAGTTTGGGTGGCCATTGGAATAATGGACTTTCAAGTTAGTGAACAAAATTTTCTTGTGGAATAGTTGATGGAGATAGCTCTTGTTTCAATTGACCAACCTATATCATGAAATCTCATTCATATTATAATCTTGCACAATCTTATTATTGTTAAATTTGGTTTTCTTGGGAAACTTCACCAAATTTTGAGAACTTCTTTGATCCCCTTAAGAAATGTCATATTAGGACCCCTTAAGACATCGGTTTACGATTTAGGGTAATAGACTGACTAGTTTATGAATATTTTTTATTTTATAAATAGATTGAATATTTATGTAATAGAAACACATAATTATGTATTATTAAGCATTGAGTTTGATGTATATTTTAACTTCATATTTTTTTAATTGAATATAAGATTATTTTATTTAACATTTTTTTCATTAATATTTCCCACTTAAATGAATTTTATGATATAAAATGTATAATTTAAAATTGGTTAATATTGAATCTTATTTTATTTTGGATTGTTTGGAATTGAAAGAACCTAAAAGAAAGAAAATAAAAATATTTATATTCTTTTAGTGTCCAGGTAACTAGTGCAAATTGAGATTTTAGACTAAACTAGAAGCCTAATTAACAATTAATTGACTAGAATGAGAGTTAAGATTGTCAAAAGACAAGAGACAACACATGCAAACAGTAAATGGAAACAAGGCATGACTAGGAGAGATCAAAACATAAAATAGAAATGAATGCAAATATTATCTAATTAAGTGACAATTGGAAATGGATTTTACAAGGATTTAGGAAATTTGCTAACTAAATTTACAAACAAACATTGATAAAATTTATGAATTGTAACTATTCTTTAACATATTGTTTTCTAATCTAATTATAATTTAACATTGAAACTAAAGTTTAACATATTGTTTTCTCCATATAATGCAAATGAATTTAAAACATTTTAAACAATGCACATGAATTTTCCATCTCAGTATTCTTGAGCTGAAATTGGGACTCAAGCATGAAATTGTTTCTTTGATTTCAATTTAGGGTTTTATGAAAAAAATTGTTTGAATTTAAATTTAGGGTTTCAGTCTAAGCAATTAGGGTTTTTAAGTACAATTTTTGTTTCATTTCAATCTAGGGTTTCAAATCTATTTTTGTTTCATTTTAAATTTAGGGTTCAAAAAGCAATTAGAAGTTAGGTCAAATTAAATGTTACTATGTCATTTCAATTTAGGTTTCAGAAATGCAATTTTTTATTTCAATTAGAAGCAGGGTTTCGTGCATTTTTTGTTGATTAAACAATTTGGAACAAAAGCTAAATTTTGTTTCTTAACCTACAATTTAAGGTTCATTTTTTCCTTTCTATTCAATATCTTCAAGGTTTCATTCCATTTTTTTATCTACTTCTACAAATAATCATTTCTACTATTACAGGGGAATAAAATGCATAAAACGCTAAATAAATTGGAAAAAAACATGCCAGCACCTATTATTATATTAAAAATTTCAAGAAAACACAAAAAAAAAAGTTGGGGGTGGAGGTGCACTTGGAGGTCGTTGTAATGTCATTGTCGCTTGCCAATTTTGGATCGCGTGCTATTGAATAAAACTGAGTTTCATTCGTTTTAAAAACATAAATACTATCTTAAAATGAGATCATGTTTTGTAATAATCAGGATCCTATTTCACGTCCATTGGTTCGAGACCCTTTTACAAACAGGATCCCAATTTAAAAAAAATAGGATCCTGTTTAGAATTTAGGCTTGGGATACCAAAGCTAAATGGGATCTTGTTTATGAAAATTGGGATACTATTTTTGTAATGTCAATTTTGTATTTTTGGCTAAGGAAAAAACTTCCACGTTTCGTGGACTCAACTTCTTACACTTACCCCCTACCCAAGACCCATTCACATGGGGTGAATGAGTCTTGGGACAACTTCTGAAAACACCATTTTGTGAGAGGTACACAACATTTATCCCTTCCATATCTGCCAGAAACTTTGTATGTTCCTTCAGTTTTATGTTTAATCTATTAAATCCAATTGATAGATTGTATTTTGGTGTTGATTTTCTATTTTTAATCTTTCTCCTCAAAGTGTTGTTTGACCTAGACCCCCTCCTAACACAAAATAGGAAATTACAAGATTTCTCAAATAATCCACTCACCCAAGGGTTGAAAGTGGATTTTGACTCGAGAGATCTTATTTCCTAAATGAAATAGAAGAATAGATAGGTTCATTCACCTCATTTTCCCCTTTCATTTATAGTAAGTTTGGTGAAATATCCCAAATTTATTATAAAACCTAATGTGCTTGAACCCCTACCCCATTTTTCTTTGTTTCATTTTGGTGAACCTAAGATTTTGAACATTCTAAATTTTAATTTGGAGTGCATTCAAACCCTGTATCTAGAATGTGCATCAATTCATTGCATTTAGGGTTTCTAAATTTGGCATAAACTTACATTGCATTTTAGGTGCAAACTCGTATTTTGCATTCATTTTAAGTTTGAAAATTCAACAAAATTTGCATAATGTTAGATTGATTTTGCATAGTATTTACATAATATCATACTTTCAATCACTTAAATTAGAAATTTGGATAAAATTTTCATTTCAAAAAGTGTCATATAGTTCATCATTTGTAACTAATTTCACAAGTGCATTTAGACATTAAATTCTAGAAAATCCTATTACAAAAGTTATAGTTTGAGACTTGGAACAAAGAACACATATAATCACTCAAAAATTGCATTTTTCATTAAAAAAAAACCTGAACAGAGACCCATTTGCTTATGGGGAAATGAGTCCTTTAGGGCCTCTAAAAACCAACTTTTCTAAGCTTTTTG
>VDFB02319533.1:39517-62808 GCA_007258455.2 Sequoia sempervirens
AATAAAATAAGATTCAATATTAACCAATTTTAAATTATACATTTTATATCATAAAATTCATTTAAGTGGGAAATATTAATGAAAAAAATGTTAAATAAAATAATCTTATATTCAATTAAAAAAATATGAAGTTAAAATATACATTAAACTCAATGCTTAATAATACATAATTATGTGTTTCTATTACATAAATATTCAATCTATTTATAAAATAAAAAATATTCATAAACTAGTCAATCTATTACCCTAAACCGTAAACCGATGTCTTAAGGGGTCCTAATATGACATTTCTTAAGGGGATCAAAGAAGTTCTCAAAATTTGGTGAAGTTTCCCAAGAAAACCAAATTTAACAATAATAAGATTGTGCAAGATTATAATATGAATGAGATTTCATGATATAGGTTGGTCAATTGAAACAAGAGCTATCTCCATCAACTATTCCACAAGAAAATTTTGTTCACTAACTTGAAAGTCCATTATTCCAATGGCCACCCAAACTTCACCCTAAGTTCCCTAAACCCTAAACCCTGAACTCTAAAATCTAAACCCTAAACACTAAAGCATTAATTTTTTCCTAGGACCCAGCCAAAATGAAATTTGATTTGCCCAGAGCAACTCCACCAAATTGCATTCCCTTATGTCATGTAATTTTGTTGTAGGATCTTACTACATATATCCCCTTAAGTTATCCTATTACCCTAAACCCTAAACTCTAAGCTCTAAACCCTAAACCCTAAAGCCATCAATTTTTCCTAGGCCCATATGTGAAATTTGGTTGCCTTGGGGAAACTTCCTGAAATTTTATTACTTGAGCCATGTCATTTTCCTAGGACCTCCACTAGACCTTAGATCACCGAAATGTCATCACCTTAAACCGCCAAAATCCAATGTCTTGGGGGTCCTAATATGATATTTCTTAAAAGAGGATCAAATAGGATTCTCAAAATTTGGTGAAGTTTCCCGAGGCTCAGAACCTTCCTAAAAGATCGTGCAAGATTATAATATGAATGAGATTTCATGGTCTAGTTTGGTTAGTCAAAACAAGAGCTATCTCAATCAACTATTCCACAAGAAAATTTTGTTCACTAACTTGAAACTCCATTATTCCAATGGCCACCCAAACTTCACCCTAAGTTCCCTAAACCCTAAACCTTGAACTCTAAAATCTAAACCCTAAACACTAAAGCATTCATTTTTTCCTAGGGCCTTAAAATGAAATTTGGTTGCTTTAGGAAACTCCACCAAATTGTATTCCCTTAAGCCATGTCATTTTGTCCTAGGACCTTACTACATAGATCCCCTTAAGCCATCTTATTACCCTAAACCCTAAACTCTAAAATCTATACCCTAAACCCTAAAGCCATCATTTTTTCCTAGGCCCTTAATGAAATTTGGTTTCCTTGGGAAACTTCACCAAATTTTATTCACTTGAGCCATGTCATTTTGTCCTTGGACCTCACTAGACATAGATCCCCTTAAGCCATCATAACACTCTAAACCATAAATAAATGTCTTGAGGGGTTCTAATATGAAATTTCTTAAGGGGATCAAATAAGTTCTCAAAATTTGGCGAAGTTGCCCAAGGAAACCAAATTTAACAATAATAAGATCGTGCAAGATTATAATATGAATGGGATTTCATGGTCTAGTTTGGTTAGTCGAAACAAGAGCTATCTCAATCAACTATTCCACAAGAAAATTTTGTTCACTAACTTTCAACTCCATCATTCCAATGGCCACCCAAACTTCACCCTAAGTTCCCTAAACCCTAAACCCTGAACTCTAAAATATGAACCCTAAACACTAAAGCATTCACTTTTTCCTAGGACCTTAAAATTAAATTTGGTTTCCTTAGGAAACTCCACCAAATTTTATTCCCTTAAGCCATGTCATTTTTTCCTAGGACCTTGCTACATAGATCCCCTTAAGTCATCCTATTACCCTAAACCTTAAACTCTAAACTCTAAACCCTAAACCCTAAAGCCATCATTTTTTCCTAGGCCCTTAATGAAATTTGGTTGCCTTGGGAAACTTCACCAAATTTTATTCACTTGAGCCATGTCATTTTTTCTTATGACTTCACTAGACATAGATCCCCTTAAGCCATCCTATCACCCTAAATTGTAAATCGATGTCTTAAGGGGTCCTAATATGACATTTATTAAGGGGATCAAATAAGTTCTCAAAATTTGGTGAAGTTTCCCAAGGCAACCAAATTTAACAATAATAAGATCATGCAAGATTATAATATGAATGAGATAAATCATGATCTAGGTTGATCGATTTACGGTTTAGGGTGATAGGATGGCTTAAGGGGATCTATGTCTAGTAAGGTCCTAAGACAAAATGACATGGCTCAAGTGAATAAAATTTGGTGAAGTTGCCTAGGACCTTAATGAAATTTGGTTGCCTTGGGCATCTTCACCAAATTTATTCACTTAAGCCATGTCATTTTGTACTAAGACCTTACTACATAGATCCCCTTAAGCCATACTTTAGGATGTCTTAAGGGGTCCTAATATGACATTACTTAAGGGGATCCAATAAATTCTCAAAATTTGGTGAATTTTCCCAAGGAAACCAAATTTAACAATAATAAGATCATGAAAGATTATAATATGAATGAGATTTCATGATCTAGGTTGATCAATTTATGGTTTAGGGTGATAGGATGGCTTAAGGGGATCTATTTCTAGCAAGGTCCTAGGGAAAAATGAAATGGCTCGAGTGAATAAATCCTAAACTCTAAATCGTAAACCCTAAAGCATTCATAAATTGTCTTATATTAATAGTTAATTGTTTTTTCATTCAAGTAACATGCCTTAGACATAAATGAGGCTTACACATTTTATCATTTGTATTCAATTAGGCCATCTATATTGAATGGCTTAAGGGTATTTCCTAAACATGTATCTTATATTTTGAAATTACAAATATAATGCAGGTTCACCTATATCTTAGAGATCACATGGATCGATTCAATAATATTTGTAATCCTCCTCCACGCCATTCATCTTCACCACCTTCACCTCCACCTCCACCCACTCCACCTCATAACCCCCCACCTCCACCACCTGGAATCGATGGTGCTCTCTTGCAAGCACAAATCAATTCCAATGTTAGAACCATCCAAGATCAAATCAACATTATTCAAAATGAAGAATGTATCGCACCACCTGTGAGGATGTTTGCATCTAGGATGCAAAATTTTGTTGATGCGCTATGGATGGGATCTTAGATGAGCGTCAACAATAGCTAGAGGAGAGGCGAACTTTAGATTCTGAAAAGGAAAACACAAAGAAATGAAGAGATGCAATAGAGAGCCACAATAGTTTATAAATTAAGACAATGATCTTATAGTAATGAATTTATCAATTTGGTTCGATGAATATTTTGTGTGATGATTTTATGAATTTTGTTGGATGGATATTTTTAGTGATGTGAATTTATGATTTTGGTTGGATGGATATTTTTAGTGACATGGATTTACGAATTTGGAGGAATTTATGAACTTATAATGATGAATTTATAATAGATATATTTTATGACTATCTACTAGATCATGATATCTCCTATTCGAAAAATGTAATATATATATGTGTGTTAGACATAAAATGAGATTTTTGTGAATGTTTCAAGTTTATTTTTTAGTATGTACATGTATTAAAATTGCATAGTTCTAGATCTTAAATTTTGAAATTTGTATGTATGTACACAGTTTAGTTGAATGATGTATGCATGCAAATTATGCATCGTATTTTTTATTTTAAATGTATGTACATGTTAAATTTTTAAATTTGTATGCACATGCTCTGGTTCAATCAATGTATGTATGTGTATTTATATGTATGCACATCCTATTTAAACAAATTTGCATGTACATTTCAAATTTAACTATTTCTTGTAATTTTGTAAGTTTGTATGTTAATTTTGTATAATTTAATGCAAGTGCACTTATATCTGATATCATGGATCAATTTAACATTGATGATATCATCAATCCAACACCTCAACCACCTCCACCTCCACCTTAGGCTCCACCTCCCCCTCCACCCCCTCCACTTAATATCCCACATCCACCACCCACTGGATCTGATGAGGCTCACTTGCGGGCATGTATAAATGATCAAGCGTCATCCATTCAAAATAAAATCAATGCTATGCAAAATCAAGCATTGATTCCACCTCATATGATGAAACACCTCACCACGCAACCCCAAAGGAAACCATTTAAATAAATAGCCTAAGCTCTTATTTGATTTGTAGCATATTTAAACTAATTTTGTGTTTTGCACTATAAACAGTGTGCTCAAGATTTTGCACAAATGAGTATCATTTTCAATGATGTTGATGAGAGAAATGGGCTAGGTTTTTCAGGAATATTACAAGATCCTACCAAAAGAAACCATTCCAAAACTTGACTTCCTATAGTTGTCGCTTTAAATCTATTCATAATAAACGAGAAGTAGATCTAAATATATCAGGGTTTAGAGATTCTAGATTATTGAGCTCGACACAAGATATTTGCAACCTTTTAAAGGTAGAATCTCGGTTGCAAGTTGAAATTTTTTTCAGGAGTAAGGTTAATATTATTTCGACCATCTGGGTGATGTTGTTCTAGTACCCATATATGATATTATGGTTCCATTTCATGCGGCCACCAAGTTCTTAAAATTTCCTTATAGAGGACTTAACTCAAGTGAGATTAAAAAAGAATTATATATAAGGAAGTCCTCTTCACATTTCTACCTATTTATTGTGAGAAAAGAATTATTCCAATAGTTTGAAATTGAGAGAGGAATGCACAAATTGAGAAGAAATGTTATTTTCATCTACCATTTGTTCTATTATTTGTGGCCTTTTTGTGTTGTGCAAAACTACAACATATTCAATTTCATGTTGTTTTAAGGTTGGCAACTCAATGTAAGGGGATGCAACTTGAATTAGAATTAGGTTCCTCAATTTCTCTTTTCATAAGAGAGAGAGGCCAACATACTTTTAAACTATAGTCATATGTCAATTTTTTATATTCTGTTGCATGCTTATGACTCATGGAACTCCTAGATGATATATTTCAGCCTTAGTTTCTAGTTCTACATAAATCTGAACATAGAGGTTATCTTTAACCATTACAAAAATACAAAATGTGGATTTTATTATAGTATTTAATTTGGAACTCAAAGACATTTCATATGCTCATGCACAATAAATGTGATGTTCCAAATATTGATTAGGAGATGGACTTAAAAAAAAGAGAAGAAAACTCAGGAATTGAGAGGAGCTATGGGAGGGATACCTTGTCCACTGTGAAGTTTACCACACAAGCTACCAACCACCATGTGGTACAAATGATTGTATCCAACAGATAGTACGCAACAATGAATGAGTCTAAAATTTATCTAATTGTATCAAGGATACTATGCATGCCTATCTATCCCAGATCCAAATATTTTGGCTCATGAGTCAACTGTGGGTCCTTCTCTCAAGATTATTGAATCCATAATACATGATTAACTATCTTCTAGAGGGAGGTAATAGGGCAGTTTCCATTCTCAAGAATACTATAGGAGAAAAGATTCAAAATAATGCTATAAGCTCTTAGGTTATCACAAAGATTAAATAGGAAAAACAAAGGGTAAATTTTGGGTCTCACGAAGAAGATGGAGATTATTCATGATTAAAGGCATATATAATTGGATGGCTCATAAAGATCTTTAACATTGAAGTTGATATGCATCTATCAACATAAATTAAGAACAGGAAATAAGTACCTCTATTTCTTCTTGTGTCAATTCTTAGAAGTTCGTTGCTTGTGAAGGTGCCTTGAACTTGGTCGATTGTAGTTTATGATGTATTCATGGCATTTTGAATACCATACCTCGAGCAAGAGTTTATATATTTGTGTTAAACCACTTTTTGATGCCCTCATTTTGGTCCCAAGGAGTTGCATGCGGTTATTGGCTTTGAATCCCTTCCTTCGTACCCTTCAATGGTTGCTTGGATATCTCCCTTTAGACAATGTTTCCCCATCCTCTTATAAAATCTCTATGCCTTGGCTAATATTGCTTTAACCTCTATCACAAAGTAACTCACCTCTACCATAAGAGAAGTTGCTTTTCATTTTACTCTTGTTCTCCTTTTGGAAAAGTGAATAAAGAAAAATAATTGAGTGATTAATTCCAATAGGGAGGTGCTTATTCTTCCCTAAGTTTGGTTATCCACACAATGTGAAGGTTACAATTTACTAACAAAAATTTCCTTTTAGTTTTGGCGTCTCCACATAGTTCGCTCTCCTCTATGGAAAAAAAATGGGCCTTCTATATCCTAAAACCATCACCTTTCTCCTTCAATTATTTAGAGTGAAAGAAAATGAATTTTCCTTTCCCAAGCCGTCGTTGCCCTTTTCTTGTTGGACTCTCTCCCCATGAAGAATTCCCTAGTAAAGTGTATAATATCCTCGACTATCGTAATGCATAAAAAACTCATAATAGGTTGATTCCCCCACTACAATAAGTTCGTTAAAGGTCTATTAATGAAGACCCCCCCCAAAAAAAAAACACGACCAAACCCACATGTAACTGCTCCATTAAAAGCACTCCCAAGAATCCACAACCTTAGGGGCCATTTAACCATGTAACAGTTACCTGCTTTGTTACTTATTTTAAAAGAGTTTAGTGCACAAAATATAAAATTTCTTTTCATTAATTATTTTCAATAATTGATTTTATTTTAGTATTACAATTTATGTTTATATTCATTTTCAAAGTACATTTTTATTCAATAATTTATTAGTTGTAATACAATTTATTTATTATATTTTACCTATTTATTTAAAACAGGAAAATCCTTATCAATATTTTACTTGGTCAACATCTCAAAGGTATAAAAACCTTTATTTAATTTCACATTACCATTAATCCTTACTGTAATATAGTAAATAATCAAAACACAAATCAAACAAATTTAAATCAATTCAACACATGCCAATCAAATCCTGACTTCACAAGCGAGTCGGAACAACACAAGGATAACATAAACAGAGGGGAACTACACATGAGACGTTTTGCATCTATGATGCAAAACATTGTGGATGCCATTAAGACTTTTGATTCTGATCTAGATAGGCATCGATGAGAAAGAGAGCAAATGAGACATTTTTATGTAGACGGTCTCTCTTATAAACAAATTTTAGACCTTAAAATAAAAAAATCCCATCTAGCATCGTACTTTATCAACCCTATTACTCGACAACCCATTCCTCCCAATAAATCTAGAATATCCATGAGGTGGTGTATACATCCACAAATGAGTGCACATTTTTGGGATCGATGGTATATGGTATTTGACAGTCCACCACACGCTAATTTGGAGGTCCCATTGTATTTTTTGAGGAAACTATATGTAGATTTTGTTATGGGGAAAAAGCCCAATTATTTTTATTTTAAATCATTTCAAGGTGTTGGTGATGACATGCCACAATAGAGGTTAGGGGTAAGGGTTTATCCCCAATTCCCCATGCATGTGCAACTCCTTGTTGCTCCTCTTGGTCCTTCCATTCCCACACATGTGCATCAATGTGCGGTGGTATCAACATTAGGATCCCTTAGTATGCTTGTAGGAGACCTTGATCAACTTGCTTCTACGATAGCGGGTAGGGAGCATAGTGACGACAATGATGGAGGATTATTTTATGGAGTTGGTTTGAGTACCACTCCAGGAGTGTCGAGACCACATGTATGTACTAGTTTCCATTAGTTATGCTATGGACCCAATCAAGCCACACCCAGTTCGGGTGGACATAGAGATTATGGTGGTTCATCTGGCCGCCTTAGTTCATTTGTAGAATTTCTTAAAATAGACCATCACCCTAAGGACACTATGACACAGGTATAAATATGCATCTACATGTTGAATTTATAAGAATTTTAATGAATGTATATATCAAAAAAAGTTTGCAATACATTTTAACAATCAAACTATTTGGTCTATAGATGACACTAACGATGGGGCAATCATCCACTCCGCGAGTACATACATCGACACAAGTCCTAGTCAGCAACCCTTATGGGGTATTTTTATTTCAATTTTTTGAATTATATATGAAATAATTTTTAACTTGAGTTTTAAATTTATAATTGAATCATGAACATATGTTTTAAGTATTTATGTTGGTTTAGGGGAGTCAATCGACTTCCACATTGATTCCACTCGAGGGGTTTTCAAGCACTCCTTCATTGTCCAACATCACAAATCAGGGGCAAGTACATTTATATTGTAAATTGTTTAACTTACATTAGTATAGTTACAATTATGAATTTTGAATTCACCATATATCAAATGTGCATGTACACTTGTAAATATTATAAGCGTTAAATGTCTACATGTATGTCTAGGTTGATACAACAATGAGAATGGGCATCAGGAAAACATTAGATGTTGTGGCTACTTGTGAAGCCTCTAAATTTCAGGTTGTTTAAAAAAAATCTACACAAAATGTGCAAACTTGAATATATATATTTTAACCTAATTCAAGTATACATGCTTTAAATTTGATCTTGTAGGACTTTGTTAGTGTGACTTTCTGCCATGACTCAGACATAGTTACACCTCTAGGAGGACATGCAGAGCAGGCTCCAGATATCATGGTAATTTAAAAATTTTATTATATTTAAAGTTGATTACAAATTATATATTTTGAATAACTTTAATTTAAAATTTAAAATTGAATATATATATATATATATATATAATATGAGCTAATACATGTTTTAAATTATTTTTCTTTTATAGCATGAGACACATCTTGTAGTTGAACATGTACAAACAAGTCCTGGAGTAGAGGGTGCACAACCTCAAAATACGGTACAATTAAAATATGATAAATTATAAATTAAATTGAATTAAATAATTTTTAATAGTAGACTTACATCTAATTTCAACTTTCTTTGTCTTGATTATGTAAATTGATTCAGAGAATTTAGAGGTTGGTTCAGGTGCACCAGATCATCCAGACCCAATATATGATGGTAATTTAATTTTTTGATGAATTATAAATTAAATTGTCATTAAATCATTTTTCATCGTCTTACATTTGATTGCATCTTTCTCTTGTACAGAGTGTTTCAAGTCATGATCTGCATAGTCCACATGGTGTGAAGAGGTCTCTTGATTATAGAGACGATACATGACCTAAACATGATTTTATGGGTTATATTTGATTATTTCATGGACTACATAATTGGTTTCTCATGTACTCTATTGGACTATATATTTCATGGGTCAAGTACTTTGTTGAACTTTAGTTCATGGGTTGTACTCTAATGGACTTTATTTCATGTGCTTAATATATTGGCTTCATGCACTTAATATGTTGTAAATTATGGGCTTTATTATTGTTCAATTTTAATTTACACATGTACATTTATGCATTTTATGTTCAAAGTCAAGACATTAATATAGGACATTAATGTGAAATTAAATATAAATATGAAATTAAAGTTGAAATTAATAGGACATTTTAATATTTGTACTTTACAAATTTAGTGATCCCATACATGATATACATGATATGTACATTCAATAATTAGCGATAATTAGTCAATGAACTTATTTAATTCATGTCAATCAATAATTATTCAATAAATCATAATTTACAAACAAAAGCAATCCTCTTATATACCACAAAGGATAGAATTTTAAGAAATAAACAATACCATACAAGATTAGAGAACAAAAGAATTAATAAATTCTATAAACAAAACATAAATACCAATCAAAATGTAACGAGTTTTACCAAAAAAGTTTTTTTATAAGTATACACCATATTTCCTAGTTCTTTTACAACATTAAATTAAAGAACTTAATTATCCAAAAATAGGCTAAAGTTTTGAAATTAAATCATGTAGTCCCATATTTACAAATCATGCAAAGTGCTAGAGAAAACTTAAGAACATAAAAGTCCTCTTGACCTCATGTTCCACAAAGAACACTAATTTATAAGCTGTCAAAACAAATAATAGCATCCAATACTAATTTGTAGGTTGTCTTAAGGGGTCCTAATACGATGTCTTAAGGGGATCAAAGGAGAGTATAATTAAGTATAAATATTAAGTGATATAAACAAGTATTATACTTTAGGGTGTCATCATAACAAATGATATAATTAAGTATAATATTTAGGATATGTGCTAATACAACACGTCTTAAGGGGATCAAAGAAGAGTATAATTAAGTACAAATATTAAGTGATATAAACAAGTATTATACTTTAGGGTGAGTCATCATAACAAATGATATAATTAAGTATAATGTTTAGGATATGTGCTAATACGACACATCTTAAGGGGATGTATTAAGGGGTCCTAATACGGTGTCTTAAGGGGATGTCTTGAGGGGTCCTAATATGACGTCTTAAGGATATAATTGATTTAACAATAATTTACGCATGATATTTAGTGAGTATACAATCAACTATAAGGTTTCAAAGTAGGAAAACATGCACATTTAACAAACAAAATATATAGAATATTGATTTTGATACATAAAAGTACGTAGAGTAGATAATTGTGTATGTATATGTATTTGTAATTTATACAAAAATTTTAATTGTGTAAGTATGTATGTACATATTTGTCATCTCAAAACAATGTTTAGGAAATTTGGCTATGCCATCTCAAGAACATCTCAAACTCGTGTCCGGAATGTAGTAGGTCTTCACACCACTTGATATCAAAAAGGTACAAGTAATGTCAATGAAATCATCAAAACATACATATTTTAATTTATATAAAACTATCTATATGTGCACAACTCAAGTACCTGTATTTAAAAGTATTCCACACATGTGTGTAGGTTTAATCCAGGCATCCTCTCCTTTTTGTTTCAAAGTATGAGATCAATGCAATGATGGCTTAAGGATACAAAAAAGGATAATAAATCAATTTTAACTATTAATGTATAAGCAATATCAATATATAATCAAAACATGTATTTAAATATAATTTAACTAATAATTACCTATTTTTACCAAGTATTCCATATTGTCTACGTTGAATCTGCATGGACTAGATCCTTTTTGTGATTATGGCTTAAGGATCTATAAAAGGACAATTTAAATCAATTTCAACTAATAACACACTTGACCAATATCAAAACATGTATTTAATCTATTTAAAAGGACAACATAAAACTAAAACTATGTTTACCTATATTTACTTATTCTATTGTACCATCTGCATCCTCTTTTTTTTGCAATGCATCTATGATTGTCTCATGCTCTACCATAGAAATTGTCCATAGCACTTTATTTGTAGGTCTTCCACGATACTGATCTAGTTTTTCATTTGTTGCCACCACCAAATGTGAATAGTGTATAATCTTTTTATGTGTTTCATAATCTTCGAATGCAGGTAGACCAATCTTCCTTGTTAGGTATTTTCGTAGACAAGTGCCAAAAACCGCCACCAATCCTATTGGAAAACATGAAAACCATCATCAAATAAATTCTCAAGATTTTCTTAAGGGGATAAAAGACTTGTTCTCAAAATTTGCTTAAGGGGATGTCTTAAGGGGATCACCGTACTAATTGGATAATGATAGCCATCATCATCTTCTCGAGGTTCTATTAACTTATGTTTAGTCTCCGCACAATGAGCCAACCAATATTTTGTTTCCTCTTCATTCCCCTCAGGTGCAACAATAACATACACATGTCCTGCAAACAAATTTTGATTTAATAACTTGCGCATGTCCATATAAATAATTTAGAATTACAAAATAACTTAATAAAGTGAAATAAATAGAAATAAATTGAATTAAGTTACCTTCTTGTACAAGGTCTGAAACATGGTCATAGTCTTCATATGCAAACACTTGATCATTTTCTTCAATAGTTCTTTCATATTGATCATGTGCTTGTGCAGGTGTCAATGATCTTTGCTCCCACTGTTCAACCCATTTTGTATTTTCACATGCTTCCCAATCTCCTAAGACACAAAACTGAAAAAAAAATGCAAGCTCCCTTGTACAAATAGTCCATTTGCTTGTTGTCGAACTTCTAAATGAATGCCATTTAGTAGATCCACTGATTGTCTCACAGTCAACTCTAGATAGAATGTTCTCTTCTTCAACCAACCAAAAGAATCGATGAACTATAGAGTACTCACTCAAACCAGGTGCAAATAATATTGTATTGCACCAATCCGCAATCCCACGTGCATCTTTAAATTTTACTTCATCCTCAAATTTTAATTGTTCTCTAGCAAGATTTTTTTTGACACACACACCATCTCCATCATGTTCTCCTTTACCATGCCCAGCTCCAAAAAAACTCCACATATGTTGGACATTAAGTTCCTTGTGAACCATACTTAACCAATAGAACATTCGAGCATTATTGAACTACCCCATACAATTATCTGACCATATGAGGTGTTATGTCTTATGGATTCCTCTTTTTCTTAAATTTCTATAAAATATATTGAAACAATATTGAACAAACTCTGACGAGTGTAACCGGTTGTCACTCAAATAAAAATGATACTCCCTCAAAACTTTTCTATCATCCTATGTGCTATCATGTGCATGTCTATAAACAATATGGACAAACATAGCTACTTGCACTGAATTATAATACTGTGATTGAATTTCCTCTTGCGGAGCTAGAGTATAATTTTCCACAAAATCAACCACTAAAAGTATATTACCAATTGGAAATGTGTTTCTACATGTGTGAAATTGGCCATCAAGCCATTGAGCATGTTGAGAGTGCATGACATATTTTGGTACACTCTTATTCTTAAATTCACTCATGAATGCATGCACACTAACTTTTTATGTAACTAAATCGCAACGCTTTCCTATTTTTCCATCTTTTAAAGAATAGTCAACATTCTTAAATCTTTTAGCATCTACTACTTGTTGTCCAAAATCATTATCAACACTTTCATGCATACAAATTCTTAAGAATGAAATATTTTCATAACTAGTGCATTTTCCAAAAATATAAAAACTTAAATAAAACAATTTACCATTAGATCTTTCACAAAACAAACCTAATATAAACTCCCTTATTGTTTTAGGTGGCATATTAATACCACATTCCTATATAATCATCTTAGTATGCAAGGTACAACGTATATATCAAAAAATATCATAAGAATAATAAAATTGAACATGCGTTTTACAACAACAAGATATTCGTTGCTTATTAATTTTTACATACCAGGGTTTACATTTTTCAAAAGACCTTTGACTTATTTTAATATTACCAGGTAACACTAAATCACCACAAAATTTTCTATAAAATTCAATTTGTGTTGTATCCAATAGGTGTTTTGGGTGAGGATTGCGAACTTTTGACCCCACCCTTAATTTTAAAATATCTCTAGCATTAGATGATACCTAGGTAGTATTATCATGCCAATATTTTTCAATCAAAGATTTAATTTCAACATTCAATTTCATATTAGACCTCGAGAGTCGACCACTGAAACTCCAACATTGGTTGATAGGATCATTTTCTATACTTTCTCTTCTTTTTTCCGCTCTTAGCAATGTTTTAGGATGTATTTTTAAAACTTCATTAATATTGCTTACCATTCTTTTATTCAAAGTTGCTTTATTAACTATAGCAGTTGTTATAGCTCTTCTGGCTGCATTTTTATCTTTAGATCGACTATTTTTCCCAATAGATTTAATGGCACTAGCAACAGTAGACATAGCATTGTTTAATGATTGATCTTTTCTTCTTGGTTTAACAAAAAAGCCTAACTTTTTCATTATTTTCCTCATTTTTTGCATTCTCATCAATTGCATCATTAGTTGACATTGATATACAAGTTTTTTATGATATACAAGTTTTTTATGATAAAATAATTTTTTATATATTCTATTTGCATGTGTTCTTATTTTCCTCTAAGAAATCTTACCAAGAAGATTATCCAAAACATCACTTTCAATTTTGAAAAAATTATTTTCATTAAATTCAGCATCGCATTCTATATTTTCATTTTCGTTTTCAACAAAAGGATCATTCTCATTTTCATTTTCAACAAAAGATTTTTCATTTTCATTTTTAACAACATTTAAACGATTTTCATTTTCATTTTCTAATTTTTTTAAAAAAAATCTTTAAAACTTCCATCTCTCTAAATATTATCAATGTCAACATTGTTAAGTCATGCATCTTGTAAAACTTCTACAAACAAATTTTCCATTTCACTAAAATGTGGATTTGAAGATGTACTTGGATTTGTGCCTATTGAAACATTCTTCGTAGCATTGAAAGAGGGATTTAAAGACATACTAGGACTTGTTTGTATAATCATATTATTTTCCAAATTGACTTCTTGCAAATTAGCTTCATCTACAACCATGTTCTCCTCAATGTTTTCATCTTCAATATTTGTGGAATTGGGTGCTCCACCATCATTCATTGATTTAATTCTCATTCTTCTTTGTCTTTGTCTTTGTTTCTCCTTCTCTCTCTTTGCTTCAATTTCTTCAAGAGTCAATTTTTTCCTATATTTCTTCTTATTACAAGCTTGCGAACCCATGATTATAAAATTCTCAAGCACAAATGAATGTCAATAGTGAAATTCTTCAAAAAATTCAATCCAAATTGCAAGTTGAAGATCTGTAAGGTCAAAATTCTTACTCATGTGTTCCTCAAAACAAGTAGAAAACTAACACAATTCCACTTAAAAAACTGTTTACTTGATGCCTCCTTTCAAAAATTCAATCCAAATGGCAAGTTGAAGACCTATAAAAACAAAAGTCTTCCTCTTTTTTCCTCCAAACGAGTAGAAAACTAACACAATTCCACTTCAAAAATATTTACATGATGCATCCATTGAAAAATTCAATCCAAAATGCAAGTTCAACACCTATAAAGACAAAATTTGATGAAAAATATCTCAATATGTCACAGTCGGCCATACATGTGAAGTTGCAGGCTTCACAGTAAACTTTGCCAGTAAATTAAAAAAATGGTTAAAAAAAAATGGGATCCTGATTATAAAACAAGATCCCGTTTATTAAAAATGAGATCTCGTTTTATAATTGGGATCTTGTTTCCCAATATTAAATGTGGGGACCATTGACATGGAAATAGGATCTCATTTCCTTGTCAACAGTCACCACATTTAAGATTAGAAAACAGGATCTTGATTTACAAAATGGGGTCACGTTTTGTAAACGAGATCCTGTTTTTAAAAATTTAAACTTCGCCTTGCTTTGTAGTCGATTTTTTAGCTTGTATTCTAGTTTGGGAAAAGCATTAGGAATCCAAACCTAGGCCTTCAACCTAGTTTGACCTGCAAGTTGAAGGTCCTAACAATGTCATAGAAAAATAGCGAGTTTGGACATAGGGCTGATGACTTTTTTTGTAGAATTTTTTGATGAAATTAAAATCCATTATATATGAGACAGCGTAGATTCCAAATATGTAATCTTTTTTACAATTGGATTATTTTTTCTATTTTTCAATTATTTTTTGATGAAACTGGTCCATAAACTTTAAATATCAGGGTTTTTACTATTTTAATATTTTTTTTATCAACATAACATTTCACAAACAAATTGCATGAGAACGTACTTCAAACAATTCTTTTCAATTTTAAAAAAATCAAAAAATGATAAGTTTAGGTCATATTATGCATGACATACACGACGATTTTTCAAAACCACAAATATTACTAATAAATTTTTTAAGAAAAAATTCAATAAAAAATTACAAAAAATATCAAAAGCGTGCTTGAGTGAGTTACAAATATTTTCCCAAAAGGATTTAGAAAAATACAATAATTTAGGTCAAAATATGGATGATGTACATGTGCATGGTATGGTAAAAAATGTGACTTTTAAATAGTGGTTTTTAGAAACACCTGTTGAAACTCAATTTGTACCATCTGGGTATTGAAATAAATTACATATTTGGAAACTAGACTCTGAGTACTACATTTTATGATTGGTGAATTTTTTGAAGATTCCATCTCTAAGTGCTTAAAATTTTAAGATCAAATGTGTCAAATTCTGAAAATTAGGGAAAACACTTCCACTTTTTGGCCAAAAAGTGGACTCAACTTCTTACTAGCACCCTAGGACTCTTCAAAAATTGTTTTTGGGTCATCTACTCATGTGTATGCACTTCCCTATTCTCTATTTTCACTGTCAAACAATTGGAAATAAATTTGGGATCTGAGTTTCCGTGAGATCACAAAAAATATAACTTTTACAACTTTGCAACTTTTGCAACTTTTGAGATCTTCAACTTGCAAACATGCAACACACAAAGATAGGGGAAAAATACTTTGTTTTTAGTGAATGGGGGTTTGTCTTGGTCAAACTCCATTTTGGTAATTTAAACTTTGTAATGACTCCTCTTCGCCAACTCTTATTGCTTATTTTTAGAATTTAATATTAAGGGTGGATGCATGATCATTAGACAATATTTTGATATGCATGAAAAATTGAAGTTTATTTTTCCACGTTTCTTAAAATCTTTGCTAGATCCAAAGTCATTAATTATTAATTAGGGAAAAAAAAAAACATTTGGGATTAGAAGTCGAATAGGAAACCAAGTCAATTTCCAACTGATGAATTAAAGGCGCCTTGCATGAAGAAATCTAGACTCTACCACATTTTCAATGAGGAGGAGCATACATAATAAATTAGACACAAGCATATAAATTGATTTGTCTACTAGTAAAGCCATGTCATGTCATCTTCAATCGCCCAACTTTGACTTTGATCATCTCACCCTATTCATATTGTTCACATGCTAGGTTCTATTTGAACTACCTAAAATAAATATCAAATCTAACTCACAAAACTACAATTGTAATAAATTTAATGCACCTTCAACTATAAATCAAATGAATTGGTTTGAGTTTGGGCATTCAAATTCTATGTTCTATGTTTTCTTTGGTTCTAGAAGAGGTGTTCGTTGCAAATTCTATAGGGAAGAGACGTGGCAACTTGGGAATTTCCCTTAATTCATATCTCAGGTAGGATTATGCACAGTCAAGTAAGTATCTGTAATCATCACTCCTCTAGTGAAATATATTCATATAATCTTATTGTGGAGTTGAGATTACATTATGAATTTACACAATAAATGGTGTTATTTTGCACAGCTAAATAGATGTATAGGTAATCATCTAGAGATTTACATTTCCCATGGGAAATAAAATACCAATATCAACTTTCTTTTATGCTTCTTGAGAATATTATAACATGAACCCAGATGCAGGAGTCTTCACATGTAACCCAATTGTGGGAATTGAGGTAATCATGAATGCATTAGAGCTTATTTAGCATGCATAGTAATTTGTTATGTGTTTTCACAACATTCCCAATAATCCCAATAAACAGTTTTACCTCTTAATGTTTCTATCCCCAAAGTAACGTCCCATACAGGAATTAGGCAGTCATATCACAATGTCTACAGGCATGGAGGAATAATTCTTATGCTTACTAGTTTGTAAGTGCTTGAAATTTTCTAAAAATATTTGTTATTCATGCTAATACATGAGACCACATTCTTGAGGCGTGCTGGAAAAGAATCTACACGTCATCACTAGGTTGTCAATACTTACACACAATTCTACTAAATGGTGGCAGCAATACCCTCTGATAAATATACATACACATGCATAAATAGTACAGCTACTCCACTCTATCCATCATACCATTATTAGATTTATACTTGATGTGATAATGTGTCGATAACCATGGAAAGGTTCTTCAATTAAAATGTTTAGATTTGATTTATAATAAATTATTGTTCTGAACGTAGGATTGGGTTGTTGATGCTACATAATCTCCAAAAAAATGATACACCAAACTCTCCTTATGCCTAGTCTACAATTATAATAAACCTTCAAACTCCCTTTAGGAATTTTTTCATCATTTATTCATATAGGTTACTCTAACCTATTAGATGATTTCTCTCCTCAACACATGGCTGCAAATCGATGCACCTGACAGCTCTATGACTAATGTCTACATTATATATTCATTATCCAATTGTGCATATGCTTATAAATCTAATGAAAGTGTTTTATTTAGTTAGAGTTGTTGAAGAATTTGGTGATTTTGTTCTTGTTTAATGTCACTCTACTTCCTCTAAAAGATTGAAGAAACATTGATGTGCTAAATTATATGTTTAAACTCTACATGCACAATAAGATCTTTGATGCATGTAAAAGCACCAAGTCTGCAACAATGTTTTAATTCTCTCATTATCATACATATTTTATAAATTAAGAGGACAAAAATATAAGAAATAAGATCTTTACAAAAGGTAGGAGAAATTTTGAAGTATATTCTGAGTATTGAACTACATCACTAATAATCAATCATAGGGCACATTGGAATCAAATTTTTAATGGGTTTAATTGTAGCAAGAATGTATTTATAGTCTAGATCAAATGTACCCTCAAATTTAATGTACAAGTTAGTAATATATTGAAGTGTATGTAATTTCTTAATTTACAAAATTAAAACCTTTCCTTGTTAAAAGTATATTGAGTATGGCATGAAAGATTATAATTCAAAATGAATGCCTTATACCTAATCCATTTGACCTCCTCAATATTATCATTCAATAGGAATAAAATAAAATAAAGCAAAATGTTGAATGGTGACTATTATTAGACTATTAACGGTATTGCCTCATGAAAAATTGGTTAAGCGTAACTATCACCAAATACCTCTTAATTCAAATCAAAGGAAAATTATTTTTATTAGTTAAAAATTTACTCTTAAAAGAGATTAAGTTATGAACAATTATGTTGGCTTCTTTTGTGGCATTTTTGTCCTTGATCTCAAAACTGGTTATGCATTGGCATTGGCTACAAGTGTTGGTTGGCATCTTGGTTTATACCTAATGATATCTTCAATGGTTTGTTTAGTTGTATTAGTGATGATCTCAGTTTAGTTTGAGTACTCTTGTATTATTCATTTTTTTTGTTACTTTGGTTGGACTAATTCTTTTGGATATATGTGTAGTTCATTCAGACAAGGGTTTGTCTTCATTTGCAAATGTTTATCACATTTTTGGTTTTTAGGTGATTACTCATTTTGCATATGATATTCAATTATCATTGATCTTTCACATGGTTCTCTATTGGAGTTAAAGTCACACATGGCTTTGATTTGGCATTGTTAGGAATCTAGTTCTATGGTTCACATTGTATATTACACATAGTGTATTTTTGGCTTACACTTGGGCTTACCATATTACATATAGTTCATTTGAACTTCTGCTTGTATCAGCTTTGATGTGATAGTCGACATTGGTTATTACATTGGCACTATGTTTATTTGTGTCAGCTTAGCATAAAGTATTGAATACTTTATCTTGGATAGTCGAAGGAAGAGAATGACATTGTAGTATTCATGACTCACATGGACAATAATAAACATGTGGATAGTGTGACTTGGAAATTGAGATAGTAATTATGCTGTCAGTGTTTTTAGACATGTACATAGAATTCAAATGATATAGAATATCATTTCATTTGGATTTGAAATCATTATGCACTTGAGTTTGGTATTTGTTTGAATGAAGGAATAGGGAAAAACGAGTTTTTTAATTATCATTTGGCTAAAGGTGAAACCCTAACCGCCATTGGAATACTTGCAGACCTGTTTCTTTGGCTAGCTGACATGGAAAGTGGTTAGTTTGAGCTTGAGAATAGTGTGGAGAGTTGGATTTACAGCATAGTCAACTAGAGGGAGTGAGAAAGAATGGTGTTGCCAGGTAGTATGGAAGCTTAGTTAATGAAGTACACAACTGGGCAATTATGGCTCAAAGATTTCTTTGGTTAGTTTTTGGTTTCTACCCACCATGAACTAGGTAGCACAATGCTAGAATGTTGTTTAAGGTTATTGAATATTTTTAAAACAGTGATTTTCTCGAGTTATAACAAAAGGGTACTTATTCTGATTAGAAACTTTGCAAAAAGTGGTTTTGTATTAAAAATTTAACTTGAGAAGTTTTTATAGTTACAAAAATTGTATGAGACATTGTGTTCTATTTAACAAGAGGGTTTTTGGCATTTTTTTTTATGGGATCCTTCAGTGAAGAGAAAGAAAAAGGATTTCATGAGCATTTTGTGATTACCCTAAAAAAATAACATGATGGTTTTATGTTGAAATATATGTTTACTGTTGAGAAGATGTTGATGCACAACATTCTTCAATGAACTGAATGAGAATATTTCATTAGTCTTCTATTATAATTCTAGGGTTGCAAATATTTGCACTTCTAGGGTTCTTATAGAACGCTATAAACTTGTAAAAGGAGTTGGCGCTCCTATAATATTGAAAAGAGTTGGTGCTCTTGTAATGTTGGAGTTGGTGCTCTTGATTGAGTTGGTGTTCATAATAAAAGGAATTATTCGAGTGGTTTTTTATACCCCAAGAGGGTTTTTCCACTCAGGACAAATTTGGTGTAATGTGATGTGTTTTGTGAGTTTTCAAATTGGTCTACATTATTGTCATTACTTGATCAATTGCACAATTCTTGTCATATCTATTAGTTGCTTAAAATAATCTTTCTACAATCAAAAGCACTTGTTCAAATGTTTGAGTAACAAATTTGCTGTCATAAAGTATGTGTGTCTCAATGACATACTCTAATATATGAAGCAAACATTTATTTTGTGAATCCTACACTGTTATCATTGTTTCATGTTATCACTACATATAGCTTGTTCAAAAACAAAGTCTTGTTATTGGCCTTCTTGAATTTTTTTTAATTTGTGACTATTTTTGAATCACTGATTCACCCCCCCTCAATGATTCTTTTCATTCATCAAATTATCCTACAAAATATAAGTCTTGATCAAATAATTTATGTAAGTTGTGTGTATTGTTGATATCACTATATTATTATAGCATGTTCTTAATTAAGTTGTCATCTCTGAGATTGTATCAAATTGTGGGTATTTCTTTTGAGTATAGAAAGTGATAAATGTGAATCATTCATTAGATCAATACCATATTACTTAATTAAGAGTAATTAGCTTGCTTGAACTTGTTTTATTTATTGTTTTTCACTTACTCCCTACATGATGATCAAGAGGAATATGTGTGTAACTAAGTTTTAAATACTCTCTTTAAATAGGTTGTTTGGTAATACTTGATATAAATGGATATTATTAAGATTTTATTCAATCAAAGGTTAATATAGAATGCTTATTTTACTATCAATGACACTTAAACTATTCTTAGAGTTGAAATTTACTCTTGAACAAATCATATCTGGGAAATTGTGCTATAATGAATATTACTAAATTTGTTATGTATTCCAGATTTTATGAGCTTTTTCTTAATAAATATTTAATTATGCTAGATATAGCTTGAAAACCTAATCAAAGAAAGGAAAAAAAACTAGCAGTGTTCGGTATTCACAGTGCCTTTGGTTCACATTTATGGGTAATTTTGTCACGCTTGAGCTACTACACCTATTGCCTGACATAGTTGCAATAACAACATTTATGGCATTGTCCCTATAAATTGTTGAGGAGAAATAAGGGACATTGGTTGATTAAATCCAAAGGGAGGGAAATCCCCTTTGGAACGATAATCTAAAAAGATAAAAGAAAAGAATGAATCAAATTCATTAGTGACAACCTAGAAACCAAAGTAGGAATTTACTCTGGTACAATGGAATTGAAATTATTCTTACGATAAGGTATATTAGTTATGGAATCATTTAAATGGGTCAAGGGAGATGAACATCATTAGGGAGTAGGGTTAGATTAATGTTATTAGATAAACAATAAATGGTCAAAATGATCATTTATTATCCATGCTTTCCATCATGGGTAGCAGTCACAAAGGAATTGTCTGGGGAAAATAAAAACCCTAGAAATGGTTGTGTACCCGCTTTATAACAGTTCACATAAACATAGCTTAGAAAATAGAACTACATATTTTATGCCTTGATCCCGTTTGGAAGTAGGGTATGTAGGCAGTCTGGGAAATGAAGGATGCTCCCAGTACTCAGGCGTTCAAGAATGGGTTTTAGGGTTAGAGAGATCACATAAACAATTATAAGAGATAATCGACTAAAATATATACAACTATACTCAGAAGAATCTTGCATGGATTACTTGATTCCCCAAGGCCCTTAGGCCAAATTCTGAGGCGGGTTTCAAGCTTAGAATTACAATTTACATACACTCGAGGATGATGACTTCGATACACTTTTAGTAGAAAGTGTGGCCATCAAGGAAGCAACTTAGGATTTAGATGATCCTGATGAGTCCAAGACTCTAGCCAGAGCACATACCTATCATATCATAGATTCCTGCCTCATTTAGGTGGATGCCTATTCTAATTATATGAATAGATGTATCCCTATTCTATATGATAGATGAAGCAAATTCATGTTTCGCATGAATAGATGATATACCTATCCCGTATGGATAGAAGTTCCCAAGTATACTTGTAAATGAATACATGAACACAAAAACAAATAGTGGTGTTTTGGGTTAGAATTAATTAGGTCCTTACATGTGGTATTAGAGTGAGATTCAAAACTAGGCCTTGAGCTTACTACAACTCACACAATTGAAATATATACTTTTAATTTAAGTTAGAAACATCCTTTCTCAAACCTTAGAATAATACTAACATGAGAATAATTAAATAGGAATTCTAAATGCCAAGGGGAAGAGCAACTCGAGCTAGTGTCGGTCAAAGGCCAAAGGAAAACAATGATGAGGAACCATAGGCTTAGGGAAGGAATAAGGATGGGA
Organism: Sequoia sempervirens; assembly: GCA_007258455.2. NCBI lineage: Eukaryota > Viridiplantae > Streptophyta > Pinopsida > Cupressales > Cupressaceae > Sequoia > Sequoia sempervirens. The sequence goes on from VDFB02319533.1 coordinate 62,291, forward strand.
TTGAAGCAATAATAGAACTATTAACTAAACAGAGAGATAAAGTCAACTCTTTGAAGCAAACGGTACAATAACTTTGAACAAGACAAGATAATATTGAAAACATAGTTCAACCTTAAATTCAAAACTCTCCTAAAGGAGATAATCTAGAGAAAAACATAATGAATTTTATTGCACCTAGGAGGGAAAATCCTATTCTAGAATTGACTAAGGACTTGAAGAAAATCACCTCTCCAAAATTTTGTGGGAAACAACTAAGAGAAGGGGCAAAAAACTAGCTTAAAGAAATGGAAAAGTATTTTGAGTTAAGGGACTTCAACGAAACTACTAAGGCCTTATGGGGGTCCTACCAACTTGTTGGTGAAGCAGCTAGCTAGTGGACTAATGTGAAGGAACAAAATAAGTACACCAAGGAAAATATATCATGGGAACAATTTGTTGAACAATTTCATAAAAGGTGGCTACCACAATTGTTCTTTGATGAAAAGATGACTGAGTTTCACAACCTTCATCAAGGATCT
>VDFB02319534.1:0-20038 GCA_007258455.2 Sequoia sempervirens
ACCAATATCAACTTTCTTTCATGCTTCTTGAGAATATTATAACATGAACCCAAATGCAGGAGTCTTCACTTGTAACCCAATTGTGGGAATTGAGGTAATCATGAATGCATTAGAGCTTATTTAGCATGCATAGTAATCTATTATGTGTTTTCCAAACATTCCCAATAATCCCAATAAACAGTGTTGCCTCTTAATGTTTCTATCCCCAAATTAACGTCCCATATAGGAATTAGGTAGTCATATCACAATGTCTATAGGCATGGAGGAATAATTTATATGCTTACTAGTTTGTAAGTGCTTGAAAGTTTCCTAAAATATTTTTTATTCACGCTAATACATGAGACCACATTCTTGAGGTGTGATGGCAAAGAATTTACATGCCATCACTAGGTTGTCAATACTTTCACAGTTCTGCACTAAACATAGCGCTTAATACCCTTTGATAAATACCCATACACCTTCATGGTACAACTGCTCCCTCTATCCATCATATACCATTTTTAGATTTATACTTCACGTGATAATGTGTCAATAACCATTGAAAGGTTCTTTAATTAAAATGTTTAGATTTGATTTATAATAAATTGTTGTTCTAAACATGGGATTGGGATTTACAATCGTATAAACAACTACAGACTCTCTTTCATGCATTTTTTCATCATTTATTCATACAAGTTACTCTAACATATTAGATGATTTCTCTCCTCAACTCATGGCTGCAAATTGATGCACCTTGCAGCTCTATGACTAATGTCTACAATATATATTCATTATCAAATTGTGCATATGCTTATAAAGCTAAGTGTTTGATTTAGTCAGAGTTGTTGAATAATTTAGTGATTTTGTTCTTGTTTAATGTCACTAGATACTTCCTCTAAAATATTGAAGAAACATTGATGTGCTAAATTATTTGTTTAAACTCTATGGGCTTGATAAGATCTTTGATGCATGTAAAAGCACCAAGTCTGCAACAATGTTTTAATTTTCCCATTATCATACATATTTTATAAATTAATAGTACAAAAATATAAGAAATAAGATCTTGACAAAAGGTAGGGGAAATTTTGAATCATGTTCTAAGTATTGAACTACACAACTAATAATCAATCATAGGGCACATTGGAATCAAATTTTTAATGGGTTTAATTGTAGCAAGAATGTATTTATAGTCTAGATCAAATGTACCCTCAAATTTAATGTACAAGTTAGTAATATATTGAAGTGTATATAATTTCTTATTTTATGAAATTAAAACCTTGCCTTGTTAAAAGTATATTGAGTATGGCATGAAATATTCTAATTCAAAATGAATGCCTTATACCCAATCCATTTGACCTCCTCATTATTATCATTCAACAGGAATAAAATAAAATAAAGTAAAATGTTGAGTGGTGACTATTAGTAGACTATTAATGGTATTGCCTCATGAAAAATCGGTTAAGCATAACTATCACCAAATACCTCTTAATTCAAATAATCAAAGGAATATTATTTTTATTAGTTAACAATTTACTCTTAAAAGAGATTAGTTATGAACAATTATCCTACAAAAAATAAGTCTTGATCAAAGAATCTATGTAAGCTATGTGTATTGTTGATATCACTATATGATTATAGCATGTTCCTAATTAAGTTGACATCTCTAAGATTGTATCAAATTGTGGGTCTCTTTTATGAGTATAGAAAGTGATAAATGTGAATCATTCATTAGATCAATACCATATTACTTAATTAAGAGTAATTAGCTTGCTTGAATTTGTTTCATTTATTTTTTTTCACTTAGTCCCTACATTATGATCAAGAGGAATAGGTGTGTAACTAAGTTTTAAATACTAGCTTTAAATAGGTTGTTTGGTAATACTTGATATGTATGGATATTTTTGAGATTTTCTTCAATCAAAGGTTAATATAGAATGCTTATTTTACTATCAATGACAATTAAACTATTCTTAGAGTTGAAATTTACTCTTGAACAAATCATATCTGGGAAATTGTGCTATAATGTTCATATTACTAATGTCGTTATGTATTCCAAATTTTATGAGCTTTTTCTTAATAAATATTTAATTATGCTAGATATAGCTTGAAACCCTAATCAAAGAAAGAAAAACAAAACTAGAAATGTTCAATATTCACAGTACCTTTGGTTCACATTTACGGGTAATGTCGTCGTGCTTGAGCTACTACACCTATTGCCTAACATAGTTGCAATAACGACATTTGTGGCATCGTCCTTATAAATTGTTGGAGAGAAATAAGGGACATTGGTTGATTAAATCCAAAGGGAGGGAAATCCCCTTTGGAACAATAATCTAAAAAGATAAAAGAAAAGAATGAATCAAATCTGTTAGTGACAACCTAGAAACCAAAGTAGGAATTTACTTTGGTACAGTGGAATTGAAATTATTCTTATGATGAGGTATATCAGTTATTGAATCATTTAAACGGGTCAAGGGAGACGAACATCATTAGGGAGTAGGGTTAGATGAATGTTATTAGATAAACAATAAATGGTCAAAATCATCATTTATTATCCATGCTTCCCATCGTGGGTAGCAATCACAAATGAACTATCTGGGGGAAATAAAAACCCTAGAAAGGGTTGCGTAACTGCTTTATAACAATTCACATAAACATAGCTTAGAAAACAAAACTACATATTTTACACCTTGATCCCATTTGGAAGCAGGGTATGTAGGTAGTCTAGGAAACGAAGGATGCTCCCAATACTCAAGCATTCGGGAATGGGTTTTAGGGTTACAGAGATCACATAAACAATTATAAGAGATAATCAACTAAAATACATACAACTATACTCAGAAGAATCCTGCATGGATTGCTTGATTCCCCAAGGCCCTTAGGCCAAATTCTGTGGCAGGTTTCAAGCTTAGAATTACAATTTATATACCCCTAGGGACGACAACCTCAATACACTTTTAGTAGAAAGTGTGGTCATCAAGGAAGCGACTCAAGATCTAGATGATCCCAATGAGTCCAAGACTCTAGCCAAAGCACATACCTATCATATGATAGATGTTTTCCTTGTTTAGGTGGATGCCTATTCTAATTATATGAATAGATGCATCCCTATTCCATATGAATAGATGAAGCAAATTCATGTTCTGTATGAACATATGATATACCTATCCCATATGGATATAAGTTCCTGAGTATAATTGTAAATGAATAAATGAACACCAAAAAAAAATATAGTGGTGTTTTGGGTTAGAATTAATTGGGTCCTTACAACCTTGAAAGGAAATGAAATAGCATGAAAGGAATGATGAATGAAAAACTCTATATCACAACTCACCATTTACCCTTGAATGAACCTTGGAATGTAGATTTGCAACGTGCATGAAATGGCTTTAATGGATGTGGATCTTGATATTAAAACTTGATTGGAAACACTACTTTTCAAATACTTGAATGGATTATGAACTCTATATCACTATATTAGCTCCAATAACATGCATGATGTAATAATACTTTGACATGACAATTAGATCTTGATTGCTGCAATAATTCTTCAGTAAATCTGCTCTTGAATGCCCTGAAATGCTCTTGAAATCCCACTTTATCTCTTGCAATTGAATACTTGAAAACTTAGATGAAACATAGTGAACCTTATATTTATAGATTTGTAACATTAATTTCCTTAAATTCAAATAACACAAGCCGACATGTGAATATAGATTTGAATATGTTAATATATTACCAAAAACATAATTTAAATTTAGGTCCTAGGTCACTCATTTAGGACACACATTGCTCAATGAGAAGTGTTATGTTTAGGAATTAATGAATGTCGGGTTTCCTCTTCATAAAATGCAATTAATTAGGCTTCGATTTCAATTAAAGGGGCCAATTAAGGAAAAATAACCATAATTAATTAAAGGAGCCCTAAATAAGTGTATGTGTTAAGAGGTACACTCTACAACACTAAAAATAAGGCACAATTAAGTCCATTTTAATTAATAGGGCCCTAAACTTAATGTGAATATGTAAAATACATATTACAACACTAAATTAAGGCATAATTAAGTTCATTTTAATATTAATTCAAAATTAGGTGTGAAAATATAAAAGGGATACATTTTTCTACACTACATAATTTTAACCCCATTGCATACCCCAAAACTTACTTTAGCTTTAATTGCACGGCCTAAAGCCTTTTCCTTTAACACAATTTAAGGAAAGGGGATAAAGGATCCACTTGACACAATCCTCTAGATACCTAAAATAAGTCACATAGAGAACTATTAATCAATATGGAGAAGATAGGTGTGGATATATAATTGAATATCCAATCAAGCTATTTCATTCTAAAACCAAATTTGCAAAGCACCATCATAAAAAAGGGTAAAACTCTCTATCATGTGCCTTATTTACATCCAACTTCAATATCATGTTTTTTCTTTGAGCATTCAATCAAATAAATACCTTCATAGCTATTATAACACCATAAAAAATTATTTGACAAGGAGTGAAATTTATTTTCTTTTGTGATATAAGCTCAAGGAGAATTCCTTTCAATCAATTATTAATGACCTTCAAAATAATTTTATATGTTATATTGTAGAGAGAGATAGGGAAAAAGTTAGTAAAAGTGTTGTAAGATGGTTTCCTTGAAATGAGAGAAATATTTGTAACATTTAGATGTCTAATAAATTTACTAAATATTCTTGAATCTTCAACAATATTATGTATTTTCATGATAATAGTACATACCAACACTTTCGATATAATGTATTGTAGAACCATCTATCCTAAATCTTTATTTGGGGGAATTTAGAAAGTTACACATCTAACTTTTTCCAACATGATTGGTGCCATGAGAAAGGAATTATTGTATGTTGAAACCACACAAGGAATATTTTTAATAGTTGACATAATTTCAAATACATATGTACCATCCTCAAACATCAATATATTTTTTGGTGAATAAATTTAATTTGGATATCCATGAGGATATCTAAAATGCCACCATCTTATACAATTACTAATTCAATTCTATTTTGTTCTTATGTAAATTTTGAAGCATTATGAATAAATTTAATATTTAAATTTTCCTCTTCAAGCCATGTTTCCCTAGAATTTCATTTCTAGAAGATCTTCTCCCTCACAAAAAACTCAATGTTCTACCAAAAATATTTATGTTTCAATTAATCTTCTTAAAACATTCCCTTATGTATGATTTTTTGATTAATATCTTCTAGGTCTAATTCAATTCATTAATTGTCATGAAAAGCATTTTTGAAAGCATAGTCCTATTCTAATCCCTCAATTATTTCTTTTGAAAGTTCAATTTCTTGTAAAGAAAAATATTTTAAAAACCTTTTGTGTAAAAATTGTTGTCAACAAATCCTTGATTAACTCCAAATCATTACTCTTTCTAAACCACATCAATTCAAACTTGAAAGGGAAACTCTATGAGGGATGACCTCCACTAATGGAAATCATGCTCAAGAAGTGATTCGACCCAAAGATGGGACAATAAATGAAGTAAAAAAATTGTGCATACATGCAAGCGAACATTTATTATGAAATAATCTATCCAATCTTTCAATGATATTATAAAAATGGACTTGTGATTGGTCCATGTATATAACTTATTTTTGGTTACTATGTCCATTAGATGTTTGTCACTAATAAAATTTTAAAAATCCCTTATATGATTGGGATATGTGAGAAAGACCATTACTCTTTTCACAAGATGATAATATTACATTGAAATCCAACCAAGAATGCACTTTTCATTTACTACTAGATGCAAAAATTCTAGAATTTGAGCCCAAACTAGAAATTTATCAACCATCTTAACCATTCCATATACATTAATCATCTTGAAATAAATATCCAATACCATAATCTAAATAGATACCAAAAAAATTAGAAGAGGTAGTTCCATATTAGGCTAAATAAACACCTTAGTTTCTAAAAAGTCCTAATTCCTCCAAAAGCACCAAATGATTCCATGAAGATGGCATCCCACCCTTGATACTAGTTAAGAAATATATGTACATCTACCTTGCATAGCTTAATTTCATAAAACTTGAAGATATTTGACCAACATTATTCCTATATGGTTCTACATCATGAAACTCTTGTTAGGGGAAGAATCCCCTAACATTTTAGCAGGAAATATTCATTTCCCTCTAAGCGAGGGGCTTCCTCCCATATATCTTATTAGATAATGATTAATGCTAGGTTGTCCTCCATATAGAGTGCATTCCTCTCTTTTTTATTGGTTTTTATCCCCCTCTTCCTCCAAGAATCAATATTGGCCTTCAAAATCTTAGTTGTGAATTGGCTAGTACATCTTACATTTATGATTCCTCACTCATCATCTAATTCAAAACCTAGTCCTAAACTTATTTACTCTTCTTCCTCTAGAGGATCTATACCACAAATTATCTTATTAAAAGGAACAAATGAAATACTATTAAATACCTTCCTAGTTTATAAAAGGTCTAATTCAACAATAGTGGGTAATTGGACTAGGCCAAGAACTAGTTTTTTGGTCTTTTTAACCTAGATTTGTTTCTATTTTTAGGGTTGATCCTTGGGGTAATAATTTATGAAATGTGAGTGGCTACCACTTTTTAGACAAAATAATTTATTCTCTTCAGCCTTAATTCATTGCACCCATTCTCTATTTAGCATGTACATAAAGTTAAGGTCTTTACGATTTTGAGTATTGCAACCACACATAATCGAGAAACAATATTGAATTCTTCACCAATCATTCATCATCAATTGACACAAGTTCCCCAAGTCATTTATAATAATGGAAGACACATCCATTAACCAAAATTCGACAAGAAGGTTATACAAGTGAGTCCAAATTAGAAAATTTGTTGGTCCACATTTTAGAGGATTAAGATTTAGACACTATTTTTCAATAAATAAATGCACCTCACCAAGAATCCATCCATTTTTGTTTAATATATGATATATGATATCCTTATACTCAGAGGTTGCAATAGAAAACTTTTTGGGAGGAAATGTATTATTGGCAATAGATTCCAATTATCAATTGTCCAATCTAGAATTCTTTGGCTCAGTAGGTTGGTGCCAATAAAGGAAAAATTAATCTGTGATCACAAAGAAAGGAATTTACATCAACAACAACTGAAGCATCAAGTATAATTTTGGCAAATGCAAAACTATTCTCATCAATCTTCTTAAAAAACATATAGATTCCTATTTGGTGTGCATGAGGGTACAAATGAAAAATATTGGAAGTGAGTTGTTATAGTAATATACTAATAAATACTATTTGTATATTTTTTAAAATACATAATTTATTATATTTATGTATTCATAAATATCATATATATATATATATTTATGATGTTGATTATAAGTGTTTGGTTTAATATTGTGAATTAAGTTCCTTAGAATGAGTTTAAGGAAGTTATTTAGGATTTATTTAAATTTATAAAGAATTATTTTATTTTATTTTATTTATGTAAGACTTATTTTATAGTTTTATTTTTTTGTTAAATCTATGTTGGTTATGTTTTAGTTTTATGTACACTCTTGTGCTATTATAGAACACCTCATAGCTTAATTAGATTACAAAATTATAAATTGTTCTAAATTAGATTATAAATTATTATAAATTATATATTCATGAATTAAATTATAAATTAAAGTACACAACAGATATTCTAAATCATAAATTAAATTTAGATTAAACTGTAAATTATTAAATTTTATTATAAATTGAACAAATAAATTATCAAATAATAAATTTAATCTGAGTTAAATTGCTAAAGTTTAAATTGAATATCAATATTAGAAAAGTAAAAATGAATATATGAGAAAGATGTAAACATACAAAATTGATATGTGCAAACCTTTGCATGACTCATCCCTATGCACCTCACATGTTGCACATCCTCCCCAAAAATTAAAGCTTCACAACCATCTATTTATTTATGAGACTCCTCATAAGCTCACTGAGAGTGACACTCTAAGATACTTAGAAAATAGTGAAGCACGTTTAGCCTTCATGGAAGTTGGAACCCATTTCATTAAAAATGAGTTTTAGGAATTTTATCATGAGCAAAAAATTGTATGAGAAATTTTTTGTCTCAAAATCCTCTAGACTCTAAACATTAATTAATGAAGAAGCTTCATTTTAATAAATATGTATGAGAGTCAAATTTCTAATATCAAGTGCCTAGTGAAGTGTTCAAATAGGTTTAGTTCATTCAAAACACAAATAAATGAAGAAGCCAAGTTTTAACAAACATGCATGATACTTAAATTCCTAACCTCAAGTGTCTAGTGAAATGTTCAAATAGACTTAGTTCACTCAAAAATTAATATTTAAAAAAATATAATGGAAATCAATCTATGCTTGCCCAATATCTCTAACACCAAAAACTAACTAAACGACAAAATTAGATAAGTCCACTCCCTAAGGAGAAAAGCCAGTAGCTACCACCCATTGAATAACCGCCACCTCCAGGTTCACTCCACCCCCCAAAAAAAATTTAACTCTGATCCACAAAAAAACTTTTTATTAACAAATAGAAAATTACAACAATACCAATAGAAAATTACAACAACACCAATAGCTGCTCATAACAGAATGAGTCACTCACCAATCAAAGTACACAACTAAACATGCCTTTGCATTTATAAAAGAACTCCACTTGCACATAAAAAGGCCCATTTACAATTTCATTTAAATCATTTACTTTTTACAATTACCCCCACTTGCAAATGTTTGTCCCTCACTACATTTTATATTTACAAGTATACATGCACAGCTACTGGTGCTTTAGATGACATAATCACAATCTCCTTTGCACAGTCTTTCACACACTCCCTGTCAGCTATATGTATTTATTTCATTTCCTGTAGGTACCTGCACAATTAAATATAGGTGTAAGGCTCCCCAATTAAACATCAAATCCAAATGTAATGCACAATTCAGTCATATCATCTTTAAAAACCTACGTAACTTGCAGCTTCAAATTCAAATGCTCTACCAAATTCAAAATTCAAACACAACCACCAAATTGAATGCATATCATCTTTAAAAACCTACGTAACTTGCAGCTTCAAATTCAAATGCTCTAACAAATTCAAAATTCAAACACAACCACCAAATTGAATGCATTCAATTGTCAGATTCGAATTCCTAAATAAGAGGGGGAAAGTAGCCAGCAGCATTCACAATTGCATGTTACTCCCAGCAAAGTTGAAAGCAACGACAAATATTTTCTGCACATTCCTCTGCACATTCCTCTGATATCCAAAGTCTCAGGTATGTACTTATATTTATTTTCATTTATGCAGTGTCTTCTTACTTTATACATTCTACCATTTCTTAAAAAAAATCTACTTTCCATTGCACATACAGTAGGCTAGCATACATATATTTGTCATTTTACATTACGTGTCTCTTGTTCATTCAGCAAATCGATGTATATGTGTGTTTCCTTTGCCTATCCATTGAAAATGCAGAGTATGTACTTATAGTTATTTTCATTTATGCAGTGTCTTCTTACTTTTTACATTCTACCATTTGTAAAGAAATTTCTACTTTCCATTGCACATACAGTAGGCTAGCATACATATATTTGTCATTTACATTACGTGTCTCTTGTTCATTCAGCAAATCGATGTATATGTGTGTTTCCTTTGCCTATCCATTGAAAATGCAGACTATGGTACCTATATTTATATTTGTCTGTTTTTCCTCATTTGTCATTTACTTCAGTGTTTATATCAGGGTTTATAGTTGTTATTTATTTTTTCTTATATGTCTCTTGTTTATTTTTGGTCATTTGTCAGGGGGGTCATTTATCAGGGTTCAATATGTATATGTGTGTATATATATATATATACATAGACAAACACATATATACGTCTATTAGTCTGTTTAAATATGTTTCATTTGGCTGTCCAATACAATAGCGTAGCATTTGTTTATATTTTTCTACTTCCCATTGCACACACAGCAGGCTACCATACATATATTTGTCATTTTACATTATGTGTCTCTTTTTCATTCAGCAAATCGATGTATATGTCTATCCTTTGCCTATCCTTTTAAAATGAAAACAATGGTACTGGTTAATCATTTTCTTCTGCATCTTTCACGACCCATGAAGGATTTATTCGATGATTGAAAAATTATTACTGCTTGTTTATGAAATAAATCATTCCTCTTACACTCCTTTTCCCACATTGCAGTTATGTATGTATGTATGTATGCAGCTTCATACACACACACAGACACACACACACACATATATATATGTATATGTATGTATGTATGTATGTATGTATGTATGCAGATACATACATACATTGCACATACAGCAGGCTACCATACATATATTTGTCATTTTACATTATGTGTCTCTTGTTCATTCAGCAAATCGATGTATATGTCTATCCTTTGCCTATCCTTTTAAAATGCAAACAATGGTACTGGTTAATCATTTTCTTCTGCATCTTTCACAACCCATGAAGGATTTATTCGATGATTGAAAAATTATTACTGCTTGTTTATGAAATAAATCATTCCTCTTACACTCCTTTTCCCACATTGCATTTATGTATGTATGTATGTATGTATGCAGCTTCATACATACATAGGTACATATGTACATATGTATGTATGTATCTGCATACATATGTACATATGTATGTATGTATCTGCATACATACATACATACATACCCTAAAAAAAAGTGAATTTGGTTTTCTTTTGTGCTTAAATTATTAAATACGACCTGGTAAAGTCGATTGTCTCATGATTTTGTCTCCAGAAATGATCAAGAATTTCGTGGGTTTGAACACATGTCTATAAAAAAACCCAGGTCACTTTGGGCATAAATCGACAAACCCATTAAAAATAAATATGTTTTTGTCAAAACCCTTGCATGGTTTTTTCCAAATTCGTGTGCTTAATGAATTAATCTCATGAAACCCTTGCCTGGAATATTCTACATCTATCTCAAAACGCACTTCTGTATTCCTACCAGTGAGGAATTATTATTATGAAACCCTTGGTTAATTTCTTCTGCTCTTTTTTCAAAACCCAAGTCTATACAATGTGCTTTGAACATTGATATATATACATACATATATCTATGTATATATAGATATATATATGTATATGTACAGATATATGCATACATTTAACTAAAGAATGGGATACCTAACAAAAAAACATTAGTCATATGCGTCAATCGGACCCCAAATAAAGATTATTTGGGGTGTAATGTGTTTGGTGTCTGGTGCTTTAGTAAGGAGATTAATATGTAGGAGTGATTTGTAATGGGTGCGAAATTGATTGTAGAAGGTGCTAACGTGAATTAGACCCATTCACTTTCGAGCGGATTTGAATGATAAAATAGATATGTTTTATATTTTGCAAAATTTATACCTGTGTTTTGTATTTATATCTATGTTTTGCAATGTTTATACACAGTTTTTCTGACACTTGATCACTTACAATGTACAAGATCATTGACAATCATGGCACCAAGGCACAAGAGGAAAAGATCGGGTCTGAGGTGCTTGAATAGAGTACCTCGTGTAGTGACATTCAATGTTCCAGATGTTGACGAAGAGCCAGCAGTGAACATGGACGAGGAAGTTATTTCTGAAAATGCAGAACAGACCAATGAAAATGATGGTTTTCAACCTGCTATTCATAATACTGACGTAGAAATGGAACCGCCATCTGCTGACCAAGTGACAACCCCAGATCATAGCATCAAAAGTTGGTCTATGGATGACATGGAAAAAGCCATTGCAGATGTTGAAGACCATCACATGACAATCAGAGGTTCATCGATCAAATGGGGAATCTCGCCTAGCAGTTTGCGGTCATGGCTCAATGGTGTGACATCCACAAAAAAGAGGGGGCCACCAACAATCCTGACTGACGAAGAAGAAGTTGAAATTGTGCAATGGTGTAAAGATATGGCTAATATTGGCCATGGCCTTCAAGTGTCACAGCTTAAGTCAACGGTGGCCCACCTGGTTGGAGTGAGGCCTAACCCATTCACAAATGGGATACCAGGGAGGTCATGGTGGGTTGGATTTCGTCAAAGGCATCCTGATCTGACAATTCGAACACCCAAAGGAGTGGACACAGATCGAGCTATAATGCTGCGGCCCGAAATAGTTTCTTCATTCTATGATAACTTGGAGGAGTTGTACAACAAACTTAATTATGGGCCCAACAACATATGGAACTGTGATGAAACAGGTGTGCAAGCTGGCAGAAATTGTGCAATGAGAGTTATTGCAAAAATAGGGACGAAATGTGTTCCACAATTAATTGCTAAAAGCAGAGAATGGATCACTGTTCTAGCTTGTGTTAGTGCAGCAGGTCAAGCTATACCTGGTTACTATTTGTTCAAGTCCAAAAGGAACATTAAAAACTATATTGTTAACTGTGAGCCAAGGGCATGCATGGCAATCCAAGAGCATGCTTGGATGACCAAAGAATTATTTGTGGCATGGTTAAAACACTTCGCAAAAAATGTCCCAGGAGGTGTGTCACCAACCAACAGAAAGCTTCTAATCTTTGACGGTCATGGCAGCCATGTGGCATTCAAAATGATTGAAGTAGCAAAGGCTATGGGAATAGATTTGCTCACACTTCCAGCACATTGCAGTCACAAATTGCAGCCCCTTGATGTTAGTGTGTTCTCACCATTTAAGAACTACTTCAAACAGCAAAGGACTATATGGCTCTCTGCAAATCCTCAACTTGACATTGGAAGGGAAGAGTTGGCAACACTTGCCAGCAAAGCTTTTGCACAAGCTTTGACTCCTAATAACATTGCAAGTGGTTTTAGAAAAACAGGAATTTGGCCATTAGATTGACATGCACTTGACTTGGATATGGGGCCAAGCCAAGCTTTTGTGGTTGAAGAGGAAGGAACGACATTGGGAGCAGAAACTGACGGTGATACAGCTGATGAAGAGGCACAATTCATGGCAGCTGAGACTTGTTTGAGGATAGCAGGTTGGAATGAGGAACAGATTGGATAGTTTGTGGATACCTTTTCTGCAAACATTCCCCCAAATCCAGAAAACATTGAGGCAACATAAATTCAACAAGAACCAGCAGTTCGATCATCTAATCAGGCAGCTGAAAATGAAGAGAGTCTGAATCTGCCATCTGAATTTGAAGATGCAGCTTTGAACCTAGGGGTGCATCTCAATTTCACTCAAGTGGACGAAGGGTTGTCCATGCCATCACCACCGAATGTTGATCCTAAAGATGTCATCCATTACTTCACAACTGGGAGAAATTGGGAGGCTGAAAATGATGAAGAGGATGGAGTCGATGGTAATGACTCAAATGATGAAGAGGCTGACTATGTGCCATGCACACAAGTCAATGATCAGCAACCAGCAGGCAGCAGAAGCACTTTTTTGCAACTCCCAATGCAACGAGTGCGCCAATCATCTAACAGAGGTCGCAATGGGGTCCTACGCCTTAGTAGGCAGTCTCAAATTTTGACATCGGATGATTTCTTCAATTTGCTGAATGAACAAGAGGCACAGAAGCAAAGAAACCAAGAATTGCAGCAAAGGAAAAGGGAGCAAATGGCTGAAAGGAAGGCAGAAAGAGAAGCAATCCTCGCACAGAGGGAGGCAAATAGATTGGAGTGTGCTGCAAAAAAACAAAAAATTGCAGAGGAGAAACTGAGGCAGCGACATGAAAAGGAGCTTCAAAGGGAGCAAGCAAAGATTGCTAGACAGTTGAAGGAAAACCAAAAGCAGGCGGAAAGAGCAGAAAGAAACAGAAGTAAGAGTACTCCTACAACTCCTCTTCCAAGTCAACATCCAATTTTAAGGGACATGATTAACATTTTGTCTCCAGCCTTTGCAGCTCTTAGCAGCCTACAAAATGGGTCTTCTGAAGGCTGCTCTCCATAGTTACAGCTAACTCCAGAGGCAAATCATGCATTGCTTGCTTGTATAGCAAGTGCCATACAGAACAATCCGCAGTCCTCAACATCTTCTCCAGTTGACGCAGAGTCAGTTGACCCCCAAGGACACACTTCATAATCAGATCTGTGGATGTCTAATTACGATTTTTTGTTGTCAATTTTTTGACCTCGAAGTGTGCTAGAGTGTTTTTTGTAAAACTGAATGCTAGTCTATTGTATTGGACAGTCAAAGGATACTAGTTTGTTGTATTGGATAGCATTTCGATACTAGTGTCTAATTTTGTAGAACTAAATGGTAGTGTGTTCTCAACTTATCTAATTCGATGTGTTCCAATGTGTTTTTTGTATATATGAAGACTCCTTGTCTTCTTTCCAAGTTAATGATCTATGCTTTTGTGATTTATTTTGAAAATTCTAACTTCACATATGTGTTTGTTTGTTGCATAGATATATATATAATATAACTATACATCTATATGTAAGTTTACAATGAATAAGTAAATCCCACCATAAATCAAATCCCATTGTTCAGGTTCATGAATGAACATCATCAGAAAAAAGACCATCATAAATGAACACAATGTCTAGCAGGTCACAGCCAAGGTAAGCTCTTGAAAGACTTGACTTGAAATGTCATCATGCAAATTGACTTGCTCTTTACAACCTCCCTAGTTGTGTATACATGCATACATATATATATATATATGTGTGTGTGTGTGTGTGTGTGTGTGTGTGTGTGTGTGTGTGTGTGTGTGTGTGTGTGTACGTAGATACATACATACATACATATATATGTATACACAACTAAGTAAATGCATACATATAACTATACATCTATATGCAACATATCCATAAATTAATCTATTTGAAATTATAAATTTTTGAACACATACACTTGGAAATTAATTTAATTGTAAATTGTAAATGTAAGTTTACAATGAACAATAAAAATGAACATTATAAATGAACACAATGTCTATCGGGTCACAGCCAAAGTAAAGTCTTGAAAGACTTTACTTGATATGTAATCTTACAAATTGACATGGTCTTCACAACCTCCTAGCCATTTGACATGTCTGCCACAACAAACAAATATAATACAACAAACAAACATGGACAATAGTTATTGAAATAAATAAAAGGATATACTAGTTAGTAAAAAATATAGAACAATAATTGAAACTTAGAACAATTTGAACAAAGAATCCTTAATTATTTGGTGTGTTGATAAACACAATTACCAAACTGCCCACCATGAACATCGTTACACCACCTCTCCTTGTTCTCCCATGCCTGCAAGAAAAGATTTACAACCATGGGTAGTCACAACCGAGGCTAGTAACATACAAACATCATATGACCTTTGAAATAATGCATGTACAACAACACATAATTAATCAAGTTCAATTGCGAATATAGTAGTAGAGGAGAAAAATTGTGAATGCCACTGGTTGCTATCCCTCTTATTTAAAAATTTGAATCTGACAATTGAATGCATTCAATTTGATTGTTGTGTTTCAAATATGAATTTGTTATAGCATTTGAATTTGTAGCTACCAGTTACGTAGGTTTTTAGAGATGATATGACTGAATTCTGCACTATATTTGGATTGGATGTTCATTTGGGAAGCCTTATATATCTGTGATTTTTTGCAGCTTTGCATGCATGCATAGAGTCATACAATCATATATCAGTAATATACATTGCAAAGCAGAAAAAACACCTAAATGTGTCACTTTTAACATCTAATTAAAACTCTTTTATCATTCAAATCCGCTCAAAAATGAATGTGTCTAATTCACGTTAGCACCTTCTACAATCAATTTCGCACCCATTACAAATCACTCCACAATATTAATCTCCTTACTAAAGCACCAGACACCAAACACATTACACCCCAATTAATCTTTATTTGGGGTCTGATTGATGCATATGACTAATGTTTTTTTGTGGGTATCCCATCCTATTCATTCGCTTTACCGCACGCTGTCTTTGTAACTGCACACACACACACACATGTATCTATATATGTATGTATGTGCATACATACATACATACATACATACATACATACATATATGGACATACATACATGTATATATGCACATACATACATACACACATACATATATGTATGTATGTATGTATGTGCATACATACATGCATACATACATGCATATATATATGTATATATGTACATACATACATACACACATACATATATGTATATATGTATGTATGTACATACATACATACATGTATGTGTGTATTTATGTATGCACATACATACACACATACATGTATGTATGTATGTATGCATGTACATACATACATACATGCATGTCTGCATGTATGTATGCACATACATAGTATACATGTATGTATGTATGTATGCATGTACATACATACATATATACATATATGTATAAATGTATGTATGTATGTGCATACACACATAGATACATGCATACATATATACAACACATGGCGAATGATTTATTTCAAACATCAACTTACATGGCAAAAAGGAGTGTAAGAGGAATGATTTATTTCATAAACAAGCAGTAATAATTTTGACATCATCGAATAAACCCTTAATGGGTCGTGAAAATGCAGAAGAAAATGAATAACCAGTACCATTGTTTGCATTTTGAAAGGATAGGCAAAGGATACACACATATACATTGATTTGTTGAATGAACAAGAGACACAGAATGTAAAATGACAAATATATGTATGCTAGCCTACTGTATGTGCAATGGAAAGTAGAAATTTCTTTACAAATGGTAGAATGTATAAAGTAAGAAGACACTGCATAAATGAAAATAACTATAAGGACCTACCTAATACTTGGGATATTAGAGGAATGTGTAGAGGATGCTTGTCGTTGCTTTCGATACATACATACATATATACATGTATGCATGTATGTGCACATACATACATACATACATTTTTGTAATATGAAAGATGCAGAAGAAAATGATTAACCAGTACCATTGTTTACATATTCAAAGGAGAAAGATGTTAGATGTTACCTGAGGCCTGGTGTATGTGCAATGGAAAGTATGGTATGTATGTATGTATGTTTGTATATGTATGTCTGTATGTGTACATACATACATGTATGTACATATGTATGTCTGTAAGTGTATATATGTATGTCTGTATGTGTATATACAGGTATGTATGTATATATGTATGTGTGTATGTGTACATACATACATGTATGTAAATATGTATGTCTGTATGTGTATATATATACATACATGTATGCATACATGTGTTAATGTGTGGCATGTATAAATATGTGCACATCTGAGACACATATGTATGTAAATAATGGCAATGTGCGTATGTGTACATGCACACATACATACATGCATACATGTATGCCTACATATATGTATAATATTACACATCTGGGACACATGCCTTTTTAGCACATACATATATACATATACATGTATGCTTCCTGTCTATGTGTGTGTCTCACTATGTATACAAATAATGTGTATCTGTATATATACATACATGTATGTGTATAAATGTGTGTCTTGTCATGTATTGCATACATACATACATGTATCATATGTATATACATGCGTATATATGTATGAATGCAGCATGTATACATACATCTGAGACCATACTACATATATGTATGTGTATGTGTATATGTATTAATGCGGCTATGTGTACATACATACAGACCATACATATATAGATGGTATGTATGTACACATATATACATGCATATATGTATGTATGTATGTGCACATGCATACCATACATATATGTATGTATGTATGTATTGGGTTTTTCAGAAAGGTGCAAAAGAAATTAACCAAGGGTTTCATAGTAATAATTTGTCAGTCGCAGGAATACAGAAGTGCGTTTTCAGATAGATGCAGAATATTCCAGGCAAGGGTTTCATGAGATCAATTCCTTAAGCAAACGAATTTGGAAAAAGCCAAGCAAGGGTTTTCACTAATTCATTTTTGAGATAGATGCAGAATATTCCAAACAAGGGTTTCATGAGATTAATTCATTAAGCACACGAATTTGGAAAAAACCATGCAAGGGGTTTGACAAAAACATATTTATTTTTAATGGGTTTGTCGATTTATGCCCAAAGTGACATGGGTTTTTTATAGACATGTGTTCAAACCCACGAAATTCCTGATCATTTCTGGAGACAAAATCATGAGACAATCAACTTTACCAGGTCGTATTTAATAATTTAAGCACAATAAAACCCGCATTTGGAAAAACAAAGCAAGGGTTTTCACAAACCCACGAAATTTGTTATCATTTCTGTAGACAAAATCATGATACAGTCGAATTTACCATGTTGTGAGCGCGCGGTAACACAAGGACAGGAAATCATTTTACCCCAAAAAAAACCCGTGTGTATAACGCCAGTACCATGACATTAGCAGAATAAAACAACACATGGCGAGATGCATGTAAGATGCATGATTTACTTCATAGACAAGCAGTAATAATTTATCAAACGTCGAACAAACCCTTCACGGGTCTTAACACTCGAATAAACCCTTCACGGGTCATGAAAGATGCAGAAGAAAATGATTAACCAGTACCATTGTTTGCATATTCACAAGGTAGACGATGTTAGATGCACGATGTTAGATGCTACCTGGAGCCGTGCGCACGTGGAGGAGCTGTGGGGAGCCGTCGCCATCCGCAGCCTTCTCCATCGCCGGGAACCTTCCAGACAGCGCGCGGCAAAGCGAATGGTTATGATGGGATACCCACAAAAAAACATTAGTCATATGCATCAATCGGACCCCAAATAAAGATTAATTGGGGTGTAATGTGTTTGGTGTCCAGTGCTTTAGTAAGGAGATTAATATGTAGGAGTGATTTGTAATGGGTGCGAAATTGATTGTAGAAGGTGCTAACGTGAATTAGACCCATTCACTTTTGAGCGGATTTGAATGATAAAAGAGTTTTAATTAGATATTAAAAGTGACATATTTAGGTGTTTTTTTTTATTTTTTATTGGTGGTTATATGTAGGGGGTATTGGGACGTTAGGTGATGATAACCGGGCGACACCTCTAAAAGGGGTCTTTTTGACATACGCGCGCATATCGGATGCTACCGCACTCTACCGAATTTCCCAAAAGCCAAAACCTTAGTTATAAGATCTTAACTCATGTGCGAAAAAAACCCATAATTTTTTTTTCCGATTCGACATACGGTTTGTATTCTACGGTTGCGCGAAGTTAGCCCTGGCAGCTACTGGCTCTTCTCCCCTATTACTCAAATTCAATCTATTCAATGAGAACATGCCATTTTAGTATTTGAAGCAGTTACTTTTGAGTAAAAAATGATTGATGATTTTGACAAAGTTGAATCAAGTGAAAAAAATGCATTAGTTTCTTTATAAAGACAAAACCATTATAGACCCTTATTCTTTTATCCATAATAACACTAACTTGGATAGTAATTGGAAATCCAAAGGGATGTACCGTTAAGTATGAGAAGATAAAACTGTTTAAGACTCCCCCGTAAGATAGTGACTGCTCTTTGAAATTTAAAAGAAAAAAGTACGAGAAAGCAAAAGCAACGGGCATTTATTTATATTTAGAAGTCATAACCGTCCCCTTAACAAACGAACTATCCATTACGTCGCTTTACAAAGTTCTTCAAATAAATCATCCCTCTACAGAAAGATCGTACAAGCATTCTGATTGATTCAAATTCAGATAGCTGAGAACTTATTCTATTAAGATGGGTACTGATGAAAACATCCATTTGCAGGAATTTTCTGATTGATTCACGATTTTAGCTTTTAAGAGAGTTGAGATCTTATTCTGTCAAAATGGGTACTGATGAAGGCGAGTATGGGTGGTGATCATCATATTGTGGAGATCCATGAAGCGCAGATAAAGATCACTCCTTCTTCTTCTCCACAACAACCACCAGAAGAAATTGCAGATAGCAGGGGCCGAACATTGACAAACATAGAGGTACACCCAACATTTCTTTACAATTGATTGGGAATGTCAGAGATAAGATTTTCAAATTGGGATTTACCTCGTTCTGAAGATGCTTTTTCA